>CAUYQG010054520.1:0-29401 GCA_963574415.1 Tarsius wallacei | reverse complement strand
GAGCCGGGGAGGAGGGGGCCGAGTGAGGGAACTGGACGTGTGTTCAAGACGTGCGAGGTGAACACTGCTGGGTTCAGGTGTGGCCTTGGAAGCATCGAAGCAAAGATTGAACAAGGGGAGGGGTCATAGCGTTAGGGGCTTGGGTCTGAAGAGGCCATGGTGTTGGCTGAGTCAGTTGCACAGACCCTAAAGTTGCCAGGGTTAAAGGACATGACCTGAAGGAATATTAAATGCTATTCTCGGGCCCAACACTGCTCACCCCTGCCCACCTCCACACAGGTGCATGTGCGTGCGTGCACACACACGCCACATACCACGCCACACGCCATCCCACCACAGCCGCTGCTGCTGCTGCTGAGACCATGACCATAGAGGAAAAAAAGAGCTTTAAAACAATCCCTGGAGTCCTCCTCCCCCCACCCCCATGTCCTTCCTTCATGGCCCTGCCTGGATGACAATTAACATAACCACAACTCAGGAACCCTGTTCGTTTTTTGGGCAGTCGTGGCCATTCATCCATGATAGAAAAATAAATTAGTCTATTTCTGTCTCTGTGTCTCTCTGTCTTTCCTCTGACTCTGGGGGACAGCATCCCTGACCCCACACACTCAACATTTTTCAGCTTTCAGACACTCCGTCATTCCCGGAGGCAGCCTCAGACTCTGCAGGTGACCAGGTGCAGCTAGGGCCCCCAACCTGCAGCATGTCCTCACCCTCTCTCACCCAAGCTCAGCCACAACCTGTGGTGCATCACTGACTCCTGGGCTTGTGGACTGAAAAACCCCTATTAAAATGCTAATATGGCCTCTAGAAGAGGTACAGTATTAAGCCAGCACGGCACATTTAATTCCTGTGGCACCCTCCTGCCTCGAGCAGTCTGGGGCTGCAACAGCCAGGAGGTAGTGTGTCACATGCAGAGAGACATCTCTAACACGTAATTCTGACCTGCGCTTTCTCTGCGATGACCCACACGTGGGTTTCCCTGTTCTGAGACGGAACCTAACCCTCCAGGCCCCAAGGATCTGGCCCTCTCCACTCCACCTGCCCAGCCAACATGTCTCATGTGCAGGGCCCAGGTCTGACCTGCTCTCAAGACATACCCCACCACACTACAGTCATCGGTGTCACATGCATTCCTCTCCAGTGTGCCACCTCTCAGACACAGGCACCATGCCTGCTCTGGTCACCATTCACATTAGCACACCAAAACTGGCTGAATTAATAATTTTTAAAATTGGACATTTTAGCCGGGCTCGGTGGCTCAGCCTGTAATCCCGCGCCTTGGGAGGCTGAGATGAGTGGATTGCCTGGGCCCGCGGGTTCGAGACCAGCCTGGGCAACTTGGCGAGACCTCATCTCTACAATAAATCAAAAATTAGCCGGGCGTGGTAGCACGCGCCTGTAGTTCCAGCTACTTGGAAGGCTAAGGCGGAAGGATCGCCGGATCCCAGCAGGTCGAGGCTGCGGTGGCCGGGAGCGGCCACTGCACTCCAGTCTGGGTGACAGAGTGAGACTCCAACTCAAAAAAAAAAAATAAAATAAAATAAAATTGGACATTTTTAGACTTCTGCCTCTGGAAAGATAGAGAAGATACACTTTTTTCTTCTCACTAAGTACTAAAAACGTGGGCATTGTATAAAACAAACATGAGACTGTGAAAGAGCAGAAGACAGACTGACTAGAGACCTTGGCACCTCAAACTGCCGCCTACTCCCCTGAGTGGTGTCAGAGAAGACCAAAGGCAGAGTCAGGACTTAGGACTTTCATCCCTGCCTGGCAATAAGGAGTGAAGGGAGAGCATGTGGGAGCTTGGACTGCCATCCCATGAGAAGGAGGAGGCACCCATAGGTGCAGTGAAATCAGCAGAACTTAAAGAGAAAATAGATAAATTCATAATTATGGATGGGACTTTACAACTTTTCTCGTTCCAATTGATAGAAAAACTAGAAAGAAAATAGTAAGGATATGGAAGAACTCAACACCATCATCAACCAATAAGGACTAATTGACAACAATTACAGAGCACCCTACCCAAAACCAACAGAATACACATTCTTCTCATGTGGCCACTTACGATATACCAAGATATATTCTATCTTGGGCTGTAAAACAAACCTCAACAAAAGTAAAAGAATTGAAATTATGCAGAATGTATTCTCTGACCACAATGAAATCTAATGAGACATCAACAGCAGAAACACAGCAGAACAATATCAAATACTTGACACTAAACAACACACTTTTAAATAGTCCATGGTTCAAAGAGGAAGTTTCAAGGGAAATAAAATTGAACCAAATAAAAATGAAAATATAACATCAAAATTTGTGGGATGCACTAGGACAGTTCTGAGAGGAAAATTTATACCATTAAAGACTACATTAGAAAATAAAAACTTTTTCAATTAATAAGCTAAGCCCTCATCTCAGAAACTAGAAAAATAAGAGTAAAATAAATCCAATGCAAGCAGAAAGAATGAAATAAAAAGATTAAAATAAAAACAGTAAGGGGCGGGGTGGGGTGATTGGCAGTTGAGGGAAACTGCTAGGGGAGGGAGAGGTATACCTCATCAACAAAGGTAACTGCATAATCAACGTTTGTATACCTAACCCTGAATTGAACCCTGCATCTTTATAGTAAAAAAAAATTAAAAAACCAATAGCTAAAAATCCATGAAACCTGTTCCCTGAAAAGAGCAATAATATTGACAAACCTCTAGCAAGAGTGATAAAGAAGAAAACAAGACACTAATTAACCGATAGCAGGAATGAAACAGGATCCATCACTACAAACCCTGCAGGCATCAAAAGCTTAACAGGAAAACACCATGAATAATTCTGCACACATAAATTTGACAACTTAGATGAAAAGCACAAACTATCACCACTGGAATCTAACATGAAATAGATCATTTGAATAGCCATATAACTTTTAAGGGAATTCAATTCATCATTCGAAAACTTCATAGGGAGACATTTATAAGTCCAACAGGTTTTACTGGAGTATTCTACCAAAGGTTTATAGAAGAATTAACACCAATTTTACACAGTGTCATCCAGATAATAGTAGAGAAAGGAAGAAACGCTTCCTTATTCATTTTATTAGGCCAATATTACCTTGATACTAAAACTAGGCAAGGACAGTATAGAAAATGAAAATTACAGTCCAGTATTCCTCATGAATATAGACATAATAATCCTTAAGAAATATTAGCAAATAGAATTCAGCAATATAGAAAAGATAATTATCCATAAAAACCAAGAGGGATTTATCCCAGGGATACAAGGCTGGTTCAGTTTCTAAAATCAATCAGTGTAATCCACCTACTCACAAGTACAAAGAAGAAAAATCACACGATTATCTCAATTGTCGCAGAAAAGACAAACACAAAATTCAGCATTCATTTATGATGAAAACTCTCAAAAACCAGGAGGGGAAACTTCCTCATCTTGATAGAAACATCTACAAAAAATTTATAGTTAAAATAATACTTAGTGAGGAAAAAAAAAAGCTTTCTCCCTAATATCACAAATAAGGCAAGGTTGTTCAACATGGTACTGCAAGTTCTAGTCAGTGCAATAAGACAAGAAAGGGAAATAAAAGACATGCAGGACAGAAAAGAAGAAATAAAATTGTTCCTATCTACAGATTACATAAAGGTGTGTGTTAAAAATCCCAAGGAATCTACAAAAAAAAAAAACCCCAAAACCTCCTAGAATTAATAAGTGAGTTCAGCAAAGTCATAGGTTTAACATAACAGAATTAACTGTATCTTTATACATTAGCAATGAACATGTGGAAACCAAAATTGAAAATACAGTACCATTTGCAATCACATATGAAAAGAAAATAAATGCTTAGGTGCAAATCAGCAAAACATGTACATACAGAACTGTGTGCTGGAACTACACAATGCTGATGAAGAGAATCAAAGGCGATCTAAATAAATGATCTAAATCCATATCACGTTCATGGATTGAAAAATTCACCACAGTAAGGATGCAAATTCTCCCCTAAATTCATGTACATTTTTAACAAAATTTCTATGAAAATACCAGCAACATTTTTTTGTAGCTATAGACAAGATTATTCTAAAATTTACATAGAAATCAAAAGGAACTAAACTAATTTCAGTAATTCAGAAAAAGAAGAATAAAATGAGAAGAAGCACTTTACCCAACGTTAAGGTCTACTGTATAGCCAAAGGGACCAAGTAGGTGTAGTATTGGCAGAGGGCTAGACATGTACATCAATGGGACAGACTAGAGAAAAAAAAAAGGTCCACAAAAAACATGGCTGAATGGTTTTTTGACAAAGGTGCAAAAGGGATTCAATGGACGAAGGATAGAGTTTTCAATGAATAGTACTGGAGCTCTAAAAGCCAAAAAAAAGGTACCTCAATCTATACCTCACACATGATCAAAAAAGAAAAACCTCAAACTAGATCACAAGCATAAGTATAAAGCGTAAAACTATAAAATTTTAGAAGCCGGGCTTGGTGGCTCAGCCTGTAATCCCGCGCCTTGGGAGGCTGAGGTGAGTGGATTGCCTGAGCCCGCGGGTTCGAGACCCGCCTGGGCAACTTGGCGAGACCTTGTCTCTACAATAAATCAAAAATCAGCCGGGCGTGGTAGCACGCACCTGTAGTTCCAGCTACCTGGAAGGCTGAGGCGGAAGGGTCACCGGAACCCAGCAGGTCGAGGCTGCGGTGGCCGGGAGCGGCCACTGCACTCCAGTCTGGGTGAGAGTGACACTCCAACTCAAAAAAAAAAAAAAATTTTAGAAAAAAAAATCTTCAGGACCTCATGCTAGCCTTGACTTGGTACCTAAATGACACCACGTTCCATAAAATGAAAACTGGTAAATTGAACTTTATAAAAATTTTAAAAATTTGCAGTAAAATAGCCTGTTAAGTAGATGAAAATTTAAGGTATAGACTAGGAGATGTTATTTTTACATAAATCTGATATCTGATTACAAGTAAATTAGATTTACATTGCTGGTGAGAATGCAAAACAATATAGACATTCTGGAAAATACTTGGGTTGTTTCTTAGCAAACTTAGCCTGTTTGAGCTGTTATAACAAAACATACCATAAACTAGATGGCTTAGACAATAACAATTATTTCTCACAATTCTGGAGGCTAGAAAGTCTAAGATGAAGGCATTACAGATATGGTGTCTGGTGAGGGCTCATTTCCTAGTTCATAGATAACATCTTCTTGCTGTGTACTCACGTGGCAGACAGGGCAAGGCAGCTCTCTGGGGCCTCTTTAATCAGGGCACTAATCCCATTCATGGGGACTCCACCCTCATGGCCTAGTCGCTTCCCAAAACACCACCCCCCAAAACCATCACATTGTGAGTTAGGTTTCAACATATGAATTTGGGTTGGGGGAACACAAACATTCAGACCACAGCACTAGGATACACTTTTCCTGTGACCTAGCAAAACACATTTTGGGGCATTTTTTTCCATAGAAATGGAAACATGAGCACACAAAAGCTTGTATATTATTCTTCATGGCAACTTTACATATAATAACCCAAACCTACAAACAACCAAATTGCCTACAACAGAGGACTGGTTGAACAAACTGTCATATAGCCATACCATAAAAGACTCTATAACAAAAAGAAAGAAATTATTGATACATGCAACAGATAACTTGGATGGATCTCAAGGGCATTACACTGAGAAAAGCCCATCTCAATAGGTCATGTATTGTATGATTCCATTTATGTAAGTTTTCAATATTACAAAATCGTAGGGATGGAGACCAGACTAACAGTTGCCAGGAGTTAGTAACTGGAGGTGGTGGGGGCACAGTGGGTATGACTGTAACAGGATAGCATAAGGGAGACGTTTGTTGTCATGAAACAGTTCTGTATCTTGATCGTGATTGAGTCCATGGATCCACATCTGTGATAAAATGACATTAGAACTACACACACACACACACACACACACACACACACACACACGCTGTACCAATAATGCACGCCGTACCAATATCAATTTCCTGGGTTTTTTTTTTTTTGAGTCGGGGGTCTCACTCTGTTGCCCAGGCTGGAATGCAGTGGCACAATCACGGCTCACTGCAACCTTGACCTCCTCAGGGGATTTGTCTGCCTCAGCCTCCCAAGTAGCTGGGACTACAGATATGGGCCAAAATGCCTGGCTAATTTTTTTTTATTTGTTGTAGAAACACAGTCTCGCTACATTGCCTGGGCTGGAATCAAATTCCTGGGCTCAAGCAATTCTTCTGCTTCGGCCTCCCAAAGTGCTGGAATTACAGGCGTGAGCCATCTCACCTAGCCTCTGGTTTTGATATTATATTAGAGTTAGGTAAAATGTTGACCACTGGGGAAGAATCAGGGGAGGGGAACATGAGACATTATCTTTACAATTCCACATGAATCTATAATTATTTCATAAAATAAAGCTCTGAAAAATGTTATTCCATCACTTTTCAGCCTCCATGGTTTCTGGTGAGAAATTTACAGTCCTTTAAATAGTTTTAACTCTGTAAGTAACACTTCATTTCTCATTGCTGTTTTCAAGATAATTCTTTTGTTTTTAGTTTTCAGTAGTTTGATTATGATGTCTCCTAGTGCAATTTTTTTGAGTTTATTGTGTTTGAGATTCTCGACTCTGCAACGTTCATGTCTTTCACCAAATTTAGAAAAAAAAAATTTTTTTCCACATACTTTTTTCAGCTCCCTACTCCTAATCCTGTTTTTCTGGGACTTTGATGACTTACCTATTAAACTATTATTTTCTGTCTTTGTGGGTCCTTCTGAGAAACATCTTCCCTTTCCTAGAATTCTCATCTTTTTTGCTAAGTCTGCACTGTGAGTCCCCAACCTAGGCAAACTCCTTACACTCACCTTCTCTGCATCGACTCTTGGGTTGCCAAACCCATTTGACCCAAACGGTCAAAACGGGATTTCCTGGGTATCTAACCAGTTATAGTTCTGGAACTCTGCCACTTTTAGTATTAATCTCTTGTTTAAAAAAATCACATTCCTAACAACAACCAATCTTTTCAAGGTCCACATCCCTTCCGCAGGAGCAGCGTGCTCACCCTGTGCTGTTAGCTCCCTCAGAGATAACATCTCCAACCAGAGTGACTCACACTTCCCCACCACCTTGTCCTTCTCTCCTGCCTTCAAATGATCCTCCTCTTCCCAGCTAAGCTCCAGATTGCTTTCCCTAGGATCTTGTTACTTCCTTGAGGATCTTGCTCCAAGCTTTATCCTCTCTCTCCCCGCCCTCTCTCTCTTCTCTTCTCCACTGCCCTCTTTTGTTCTGCTTGTAGACTTCCTGGGTCACCTCCAAAACTTAAGCAATAACAGCATCAGCATCGACAATCTTCCATTCACTTTGCTCTTTCTTCAAGCCAAAGATATTCTGCGGAAATGTTTGTGTCAGGATAGATAATCTCTCAGTTACCCAATCCAAGGGTCTCTCTACATCGGTCAATGCTGTTGCCCTGTTATTGAAATACTCTCCCCTGCCTTCCTTGGCCTCTTGTATTCCTCCTCTTTCTAAGCCTATCCTCCTCCTGTCCTCCACTGACTCTTAATTGCCTTTGTCTATTTTTATGAGGTTGTTTTAATTGAGGTCTAACATGCACACAGCAGACTGCATAAATCTTAAGAGAAGAACATGGTGAATTTTCGCACACACACAGATGTGCTACCACCAACATGAATGAGACAGAGATCACTTCCAGAAGCTTCTCTGTGTTCCTTCCCAGTCAATCCACTGTTCTCCTCTGCACTTCAGTGATTATTACTCTGATCCCTATCCACTTGGATTAATTTTGCCTATTCCAGAACCTTATATAAATGGAATCCTATAGTAGGTGTTCTTTTGTGTCTAGTTTCTTTCACACAACATGGTGTCAGGTGGATCTGCCATGCTTTTGTGCACATCTGAAGCTCGTTCTGTTTATTGGTAGGTAGTTTTCCATTGTGTGCACACACCATGATTTGTTTATCCTTTCCATTCCTGATGGACATTTGAGTTTTTCACCCTCAGGTGTTTTGTAAATTCAGCACCTTTCGGTCTTTTGTCATCATCTTTTTTCTGGGTAACTCACTTTTCTGCCAAATGATCCAGAGCAATAAGCCTTCAGCCTTCCATGGAACCTGCCTTTTCCTGTGGCCAGAGCAGGACCTGCGAGCCACTCCCTGATATCAGGAGGTTAATCCAAGTTATCAGTCAAAACTTACAAGGCGGGAAAGTGGAAGTCAGCGTGAATCAGTGTGTGATCAGGCATTTGGGGGACATGAAAGGGAGTCTCAAGGTTCTGCAGGCAGTGTACTTCATAAGAGAGACAAACACAGCAGGCAGTCCATTGCAGGAACTCTCTCCGGAACTTTGCAAGTCTCTCTGGGGTTGGGCTTCCTGGCCTTCTGCCCGGTGCCCTGAGGCAACCAAAATGAGAGCCCAAGAGAGCCAAGAGCCACAAGGTTGTTTTTGTAAGACTTAAAGTGAATGATGTCATCCATCCAGCCCTGCTTGCCCAAGGGAAGAACCTCAGGTCTCCTACCTCAGGACCCTCGGATAGATCTTCCCAGAAGAAGAGCAGGGGAAAGAGAGAGGGAGAGAGGGTGGAGTCACAGGGCCAGCACAGCTGGGATGGACCTCAGACAGTGACAGACGGAAGGGGCACAGGGAAACCGAGATAGGCAAACTGAGTTATGCTTGAGAAAGCTTGAGGCCTACACAGATGAATGTTTATGTGAACATAATCAAAGGAAAAAGGAAAGATTTCAGAGAGAGACACCCGAGAAAACCCCAAGAAGCCACAAGACCTAGACAAGAACTGGCGATCTGGTAATGACTGGGTGTGCTGTGGAGTTGGTGTTTATCCCAGACAAACCTAGTGCTTTCCCGAGATCTGGTGACAATTTGGGGCACATATATTTAGGGAGAAGGGCAAGCCTTGGAAAGAGGTTTTGAGTCAGGAGACCTGGGGCTGAGTCTTAGCCATGTGATCCACTGCTTTCCAGCTTTGGGCCACCCTCTGTCCCCTCCTCCCTCAGAATCTCTTGCCTGTGAGTGGCAGAGGGTCAGACCAGCTCTGCTGGCCCTTTGGGGCCTAAGAGGTCTGACTTCTCAGGCCCAGACTTGCTAAGGGTCTGGTTGGACTTCACAGTGACCTTGCCGATGCACACCTTAGCCATGACCCACTGCTTTTGAGATACACCCCAACTCAGGAAAGGTTCGGTTTTGTTCTTAACCTCTTACAACAGCAAAGAGGAAATCACTTTAGAGTCAGTCTTCACAAGGCTTCTTTTATTCCAGGACATTTATTTGCTTGATGATTTTGAACAATTTATTTTGACCCACAAAGTCCATTGGCTCCAACATCCTCAAACAATGCTAGTTTTAGATACTGATTAGGGTCTCTAAGAGGAGGCAAAGAAGTGTGACACCCAGTTTGGCAACTGTAAGGGAAACCAGCTTTTGGAGGAGCCTTTTAAAAGCCATGCAGTAAGGGGTTGTCACAGTGAGGACAATGAATTCACACTTGAGGGATGAGGGCTAAATTTGCTGACCCTGCTGCCCCAGAAACAGCCGTGTGTGGCTTACTCTTCCTGGGACGCATGTCCTGGACCCAGAATGGCTGCATCTTAAATGATTTAACTGAAGCAAAGTTGAATTATTTGAGAATAAACTGTGGTGTAATCCAAAAGGGATCTTATGATAACAAAGATGCTGGTGTTGTGAAGAACGTAATGTGGGAAAAAAGCAAAATTTTAAAACTCATATGGCGATCTGAATATATATGTGCAACCACATCACTAGTTAAATCGATGGTCGACTATTCTCTCTACATTCCTGAAAATTGATAGATATGCCATTTGAAAAATTTATCAGTGAGCAAGTCACATACACGGTTATATTCAAATCAGAATATGGTATATTTTCTACTCTAGGGATAGAAGATGCCCAAGATGTCTAAGTAGACCCAGCCTGTGCAGCTCGCCCAAACCCACCTGAATCAGCTGCTATCCTAGAAGAAGATCACTACACACAGGGTGGACTGAGCCCACCCCTTGGCCAGGCTGCCGTGCACCAGACTTCAGTGCAGACTCCGCCCCAATCACCAACTGCCCTGGAATAGTTCTACCTTCACATCATGTGGCCCCTGGGGCAGACGCCACACAGGCTTCCTTGGAAGAACTTCAGATGACTTGGTGACGGTAGATGGCCACCTGGATTCGAGGTGGGCTGTCACACAGGTACCAAACAGGGTGTGGGGGACCAGAGTGTGATGTGTGCACAGGTTGGAAGTGGTGGGAGGAAGGCAGAGTAGCTGTCCCCACTCTGACTGGCGACAAAGAGTGGCAACCCCCATTCTGGGTCTTTCTCTCCTCCTCTTTCTCCTTCCCCATGGACTACTGCCATCTGTAAAGAGCTCCAAGTCCTCATGCACAGAGAGGGTTTAGTGGGTGAGGAAGGCCCAGTGCCTGCACTGGGGAAACTGCAGCCTCTAAGTTTCAGAGACCCATAGCCCATGGGACAAGCTTTGCTCTTTAGCTGTTTCTTTTTTTTTTTTTGAGTTGGAGTCTCACTCTGTCGCTCAGACTGGAGTGCAGTGGCCGCTCCCGGCCACCGCAGCCTCCACCTGCTGGGCTCTGGCGATCCTTCCGCCTCAGCCTTCCAAGTAGCTGGAACTACAGGCGCGCGCTACCACGCCCGGCTAATTTTTTGATTTATTGTGGAGACGAGGTCTCACCAAGTTGCCCAGGAGGGTCTCGAACCCGCGGGCCCAGGCAATCCACTCATCTCAGCCTCCCAAGGCGCAGGATTACAGGCTGAGCCACCGAGCCCGGCTAGCTGTTTCTTCATTACCATTCAATGTTCCCTGAAATTTGACTGGCTGTTGATTTGGGGGAGGGGAGTGGAGGGGAATGCTATTCTAGTTGGAAGGTAGAAAGAAGAGACAGGATTGTGTGGAGGATTGTTCTCTATTTTCAAAACGAAAAGTGTTAGCCACTGCACTTCCCCAAAGGAGGCCTTCCCAGGAGGCACATCTTCTGGACCAGAGACTGCCTGAGAAAAGCAGTGAAGGGTCACTTCAGATCACATCTTATTGATCTCCCAGATCCAACTTCCCAGAGATCAAGATTGGTTCATCTGGAAAGGAGCCTGTGGGATCAGCCAAGTTCTACCGCAATGCATTCCAAGGATCACTTCGGATTCTTCACTCTCCGGAGATTGGCTCCCATTAACAATTACTTGAAATAAGCAGACTGTCCACAGGGCATGGCCAGGAGGGTGGCATGTCACGGAGGGTATCAATGGGTAGACCATCGATGTGGTGCAGAAATTAACCCAGGAACCCACAAAGGCAACAGTGATGGGCCTGGTAGGACCTGGGGGTTTCTTCTCCAACTGCTCCTGGTAGCGCTGGGCTCTCCACCTTGGTCTGGGTGTCTACATCTTCAGCACTGAGAGGCCCAGCTGGGGCTACCATCCACCTCAGGCCTTGGGTTCTTGTTTCCTCAGAAGCAAGCGGGAACTCCAGCTGCAGAAAACACGGAGGAAGAGCTGTATGGCACGTCACGACAAGCTCTCTGGAAGTGTCTGCCAGGTGCTTTCTTCTAAAAATAAATGCTCCTGTCTTGAAGCAAGGTTCTTTTGCGCACAGCCCAAGCCTGGCCTGCGGGTCTCTGCTGTGTCTTCCTGTCCGTTCTGGGCTGTAGATATATGCACCAACTGGGAAGGCACATCCTAGCGCATTGCTGGGAGACTGTTTACAGCAGGCTAGTGCATCATTTCTGAGGCCAAAACCGAAACAAGAGAAACAACATAAAACCCTCTTTCTGAACCACAACTCTGTTTTGGAGTGTAATTTTTGAGAATTCACTTCTCTATTCCTTGAATGGTTACCTTTCTCTTTATGGTCCTGCTGTTTATGTGCTCTGAGAACTCTCCAGAAATTCCTTTTCCAAGAAATGAGCTAGCCCTTCTGTGACCATGTTTACAGAATCTCCTGTTTTACTCATATCAGGAGGGGACCAAAATTTGAAACCTTCCAAAATAATCAGGGTTTCTGACAAGCCTTGTGGGTCAGTGTATCTTGTTACCACTCTCCAACCAAGTGGATTAACTACCTGTCACATCAAAGTCTCAGAGCCTTGCCCAATTCCTCACTCAGTTATTTTCTCTCCCTTCCCCCAGTGCCATAGCTATAGTCTGAGAAGGGAGTTTCCCCTCGGCAGCTGAGATCTGGAATTAGAGTGAAGGAAAGTACATCAGGTCCCCTTTCCCCTACACGTAGATGTATGTATGTCCATAACCTCAGACCCATTTGAGGAAATAGCTTCCATCACACAGCAAGTTATGAGGTGTCATCCCAGCCCAGGATGAGTATTGTGGTATAGTGAAAAAAAAAAAAGAGGGCTCCGGGGTCACACAGACTGAATCCTGGCTCCATTCTTCATGAGAAGTGATCATATGCTCACTGAGACTCAGTTTCTCCATTAGTAAAATTAATTCTTCTGAGGGTGGAGATAACATGTGATCACATATTATGGGATCAGTAGGTGGTAGCAGCTATTGGTGATGGTGATTGCCATCATCATTACTGCCATCATTGTCATTGCTAGTAAGCCTTGAAGATCTTTGGAAAGCAGCTCCTGGGTTATAAACTGCAATTCTCAGCTGACATCTTTGCTGACCCAAAGTAATATTAGTTCTACATTTTTTAGGTTCTGGGTCTAATCTATAGAGATTTTTACTCTATACGTTGTTGTTAGTGAAGTTGGTAGGCTCTTCCCCATGTGAGAGTCTCCTACAGATAATGAATTCAACCGTCTCCTGCATCTCCATGGGTTAAAGAAAACAGGATGAAGGAATTTATTTTCTGTAAGGATCTCGCCCTCAGATTACAGAATCTCCCGTTTTAGTCATATCTGAAAGGGGAAAAATTTTGGAGCCTTCAAAAATAATCAGGGTCTTTGACAAACCTTGTGGACCAACAAGTCTTGTTACCGCACTCCAACTAAGTAGAATAATCTATCACAACAAAACCTCAAAACCTTGCCTAATTCCTGACTCCTTAGTGATTTTCTTCCCTTTCCCCATACTCTTTGACTACTCTTTGATTTCCAAAACATTTCAGAGTTTGAAAACACGCACATATACTCACATGTATTCACACACACATATACTCACACACCCACTCACACACACATACTCACACATGGGACAACTACTTGGAGACACCAGCGAGCAAATAATACAGACAGGTTTTGCAGGAGAGTTGACACTTGGAAAAAGGGAACAGCCCAGATGTTGGAATTAGCAGGGAAGAATTTTAACTATATTTAGACATGTAAAGGAAAAGAGGTTTCAGGTGAATAAAAAGCTACAAAATCTTATCAGAAAAATAGAAATGATAAACAAGAACCAAATAAAAACTAGACTCAAGAGTGAAATATCTGAAATAGAAATTCATACTCTTGGCTTGACAGCAGAATGACAATGATATAGGGAAGAGTCGGTGAAACTGAAAAAGCATCAAATGAAATAACCCAATTCAAAGAACAAACAGAAAAATGAGAAAAAAGGAACAGACTCAAGGGCTGGTGCAAAAATACCAAAATGTTTTACATACGATAATTGTAGTTCTAATTATTCCAGTACTAATACTCTTATTTATTGGAAAGAAGAGAATAAATGGTGCATAAGTAAATTCCCAAATATAATGAGGGTTATAAAATTCCAGATTCTAGAAGCTCTTCAGGCTGGGTGTGGTGGCTCGTGCCCATAATCTCAACACTTGGGAGGCTGAGATGAGAGTATTGCTTGAGCCTAGGAGTTTGAGACCAGTCTAGGCAACGTACCAAGACCTTGTCTCTACAAGAAAATTTTTAAAAAAAATTAGCTGGACATGGTGGCATGTACTTATAGTCTCAGCTACTTGGAAGGCTGTGGTGGAAGGATGGTCTGAGCCCAGGAGGTCAAGGTCGCAGTGAGCCATGATCATGCCACTGCACTCCAGCCTGGGCAACAGAGATTTCAACTCAAAAAAAATAAAAAAATAAAAAGAGGAAGAAGTTCTTCAAACTCCAAGCAGAATAAACAGACGGAAAACCACACTTGTATAGCATCATAGTTATATTGTTTAATTTAAAAATAAGAAAAAAAATGGAAAGCAACCGGATAAAAACAACACATCACATTAAACAGAGAAGCAATGTCTGCCGACTTCTCCAGAAACAATAGAGGGTGGAAGATAATGAAACGACATCTTGAATGTACCAAAAGAAAAAAGTTGTTAACACATAATTCTATATATATGGTGAAAATATCCTTCAAGAATGAAGGCAAAACACGGACATTTCAGATAGTTAAGATAATTTATCACCACTAGAGCTGCACCATAAGAAATATAAAAAGCTGGAAAAAATGATACTTTGGAATTAATGAATTTCCAGATAAATATAAAATATTGATGTTTCTTCTCTTAATTTATTTAAAATATTTATGATCGTTTATGGCAAAATTTATAATGTTATCTTATGGGGTTTATAACTTAGATGTAATGCATATTAGAACTATAGCGTACAGAATGACTAGGGTAAATGAAACACTGATTTCAAGGTTTCTACATTCCATAAGTGCACAATCTCAACTCTAATAGATTGCAAAAAGTAAAGGAAATACATTTCAATTGCTATGCAATCATTAAAAAAATGACAAGAAGTATAGGCATAAAGCCAATAGGCAAATCAAGAAGTAACCCTGAAATATATTAAAAATAAGTTTAAAATTAGACAGAAAGGGGAGAACAGAGGAATGGAAATTAGAGAATACAAACAGAAAACAAATGTAAAATGGAAGACATATCTAAATATATCAATTATTGCATTAAATACTGTTGGACTAAAAAATTTCAATTAAAAACAGAGATTGTCAAAAATTATTTTTTTAAAGAAAGCTTTTTATAAGCGATGTACTTTAAACAGAAACAGATATGATGAAAGTAAATAAATGGAAAAAAAAAAAAGAGTGGCTATATGAAAGTCAGATGACATTAAATTAAAATAAAGAGTATTACCAGACATAGAAAGGGACATGTGATAATGATAAATATCAATTCCTCAAGAAGACATAAACATAAATACGCATGGGGGCCTAATAACAGGGCTTCAAAACATGTGAAGCAAAAATGACAGAATTAAAAGAAGTAGATAATGCTACATTCATAATTAGAAATTTTAACCTCTCTCTCTGTCATTGATAAGAAAAATAGGCTTAAAATCAGTAGAGACATAGATGATCTGTACTGTACCACCATCACCTTGGAATAATTGATATTTATAGAACACTACACCCAAAATGCAGAATATACATTAAAAAGATGCATATGAAGTTTTCGTCAAGACAAACCATATGTTAGACCATAAAATAAGTCATGATAAGAATTGAAATCCTACAGAATATATTCTCTGACCACAGTGGAATTAAATTAGACATCAGTAACAGGATATCTAGAAAGACCTCAGATGTTTAGAGTCAAATAACACTCTTCTAAATAACCCATGGGTTAAAGAAGAAATCACAAGGAAAATTAGGAAAACTTGAACAGAATGATAATGAAAATATAACATATCAAAATTTATGAGCTATAATTAAAGCAGTGTTTAGAGGGAAATTTATAGCTTATATATTTACATTAGAAAAATACAAAGATCTAAAATCAGTGACCTAGGTTTTACTGAGAGAGAGAGAAAGTAGAAGGGAAAGAAATAATAACTATAAGAACAGAAATAAATCACATAAACAAAGAATCCAGAAAATTAAGAAAGTGAAAAGTTAGTTCCTTGAAAGGATCAACTCTAGCTAGACTAAATAAAAAAAAATAAAGGAGGTAGAACACCAATTACTAATATCAGAATGAGAGAGAGGTTATTACTGAAAATGCTACAGGCATTAAAATGATAATAATATTATTAAAAAATTGTGCCAACACATTTGGCAACTTAGATAAAATGAACAAATTCCTTGAAAAACACAATGTAACATAACTCATTCATGGTAAAACAAATCTAAATAATTCTGTATGTATTAAGAAAATGGAATTTATTATTTAAAAAATACTTCATAGATAAAAGTTTGGTCAAGATAGTTTCATTAATTTTGTAAAACAGTTAAGAAAGAAATAATGCCATTATTTCACAAACTCTTTTAGGAAACAAAGGAAGCAAGAACATTTCCCAACTTAGTCTAGGAGGCCAGCATAATTCTAATATGAAACCTGGCAAAAATATTTTTAAAAATTAAAAGAATATGTGCAAATTTTTAGAAAATAAAATAGCAAATTGAGTAAAGAGTAATATATCATGCTTAAGGAAAATTCATTCCAGCAATGAAAGATTGGGTTAATATTAGAAAATAAATCCCTGTAATTTGCCATAATGCCAGAATGATGAAAAAATTACATAATCATTTAAATAGAGAAAAAGCATTCAATACTCTTTCATAATCATAAAAAATATACTCTCAAAAAATGAGGAATAGAACTTCCTCCATCCGATAAAAGGCATTTACAAAAAACCTACAGCTAACATCATATTTAAAGGTGAAATCATGAATGCTTTCTCCCAATTTCAGAAACAAGTATATCTACTCTCACCAATTTCATTTGACAATCAACTAGCTGGAAGTCTTAACCATGGCAAAAGTTCAAGTAAAAGAAATAAAGTCTTAAAGAAAAAGAATTATATTTAACTCCACTCATGATATGATTGTTTATATGAAGAAGTCTAAGCAATCTACAAAACAGCTATTAGAACTAATAAATCAATTGAACAAGGTCACAGGATACAAGGTTAATATTAAAATAACAATTATATTTGTATATACTACCAGCAAAAAATTCGAGAAATGAAGTTAGAAAAATAATTTTATTTACAGTAACTTAAAAAGCATAAAATACTCAAGAATAAACTTAATTAAAGATTGACAAGACTGGCCGGGCTCTGTGGCTCAGCCTGTAATCCTAGTACTTTGGGACACCTAGACGAGTGGATTGCCTGAGCCCGCAGGGTTCAAGACCCACCCGGGCAACTTGGCAAGACTTCGTCTCTACAATAAATCAAAAACTAGCTGGGTGTGGTAGTGCACGCTTGTAGTTCTGGCTACTTGGAAGGCTGAGGCGGAAGGATCGCTGGAGCCCAGCGGATCGAGGCTGCGGTGGCCGGGAGAGTGCCACTGCACTCCAGTCTGGGCGACAGAGTGAGAGTCCAACTCAAAAAAAAAAAAAAGATTGACAAGAGCTCTGTGTTGAAGACTATAAAATATTATTGAAAGTAATGAAAGAAGACCTAAATCAATGGAGATATAGTATATCTATCTACATCTATCTATCTATACACACACACACACACACACACACACAAGTATATACATAAATATATATATATTTTTACATTTACTTAAATTTTACTTTCTAAATGAGTCCTCTGGTAGCAGGTATACAAATCAAGCTGTAAAATACTCATCGCATTTCAGTCACATATTAGAGAAGAAAGGAGAAGAACTTTGGAGTCAGCACTATTCAAATCTGTTTTGCCACTATCTAATTGTGGTACAAATTGTATACTCTCATTGAGACTCAGTGTCTACACTGGGAATATACACATGAGTGTATCTCCATTACATGATTGTGAGGATTAAAATATGATTAAATAGAGCACTTGGCAAGATGTTTGGTACATAGTAGGTGTTCAGTAAACATAATTCCTTTACTTTCTGTAAACCTAACAGCTAAGTCAGATGTTTCTGTTCAGATTTTCATGTTTTCAATCTTTTGAGAGTTCTAACTTGCCTTAGGATTTCAGCTCATTTTTTTTAACTTCAAAATTTTTTATTTTAAAGATGTGGGGTACAATTCAGGGTTAATTATACAAATGTTCACTATACAGGTACCCCCCTTCCCCCGACAGTTTCCCACTACTACCAATCCCTTTCTTATATATTATGATAATTGTTCAAGGTCCGCTTATGAGTGAGAACATATGGTACTCTGTACTTTGTTTCTGTGATAGATCACAGTATGATCGACTCTAAATCCATCCAAGTTGCTGCGAAGTCCGTATGTTTGTTCTTCTTTATGGCTGCATAATACTCCATTGTTTCTATTTATTTTTATACCATGTTTATAGATCGGAAGACTCAATGTTGTCAAGCTGTCCGTTCTCCATAAATCAATTTGTAGCGTCACTGCCATCTCTGTCATAATGCTAGCAGGAATCTTTTGTAGACATTTACAAATTGATTCTAAAATTTATATAGCTATACAAAGACTCCAGAGTATCTAAAACAATCTTGAAATAGAACAATAAATTTAGAATGCTCAAACTACCCAGCTTTAAAACATTGTAACACCAACGATGTTGGTTCTGTAATTAAGACAGACAGTACTGGCACAAGGACTGACACATGGATCAGTGAATCTGAGTAGAGAGCTGGAAACAGGCCCATACGCACATGGTCATTTGGTTTTTGGCAAAGGTGCCAAAGCAATCATGGAGAAAGAAAAGTCTTTTTAAAAAATGGTGCTGTGTTAACTGGATGTTTATATGGAAACAAACAAACAGGCACAGCCTCCACTTCTTTCTCACATCAGATACAAAAGTGAATTCAAATGAATTATAGACCTAAAAATAAAGTCAGGAACCTTTTACAGAAAAACATAGGAGAATGTCCTTATAACCTGGGGATAAACAAATATTTAATAGACAGGTCACTTAAAAAAAAACCATAAAATAAAATGAATAAATTATCTATCAAAATTAAAACCTGCTGCTGATAAATGATACCATTGAGAAAATAGAGGCAAGCAATATATTTGGCAAAAAACATTTGCAAAACAACTTAAAAATGGATGGATATACCAGATATATAAGGAAGAACCCCACAAAAAAACAGAATTATTTTTTGAAGGGTGGGTCACTTTGTAGTAAGGTCTCCTCACCCCCATAAATGTTTTAGGAACCCAATGGTTATCAGTGCATCAGCTAGCATTGCTATATTCGGCTTCAGCGAATTTTTTGGGGGGGGAGTTTTTTTTCAATGCATTTGCCCATTTCATGATGGGTGATTTACATGGACAACCTGCCACACCATGCTGAGTGTTCAGCAGTTTTTGACCAAAAACAGCATGACCCCCATGCCCCACCTTTCCTATTTATCTGATCTCACCCCGAGTGACTTTTTTTTCTTTCCTGGATGAAAAAAGTCCTCACAGGGAAACGTTTTGTCGATATGGAACAGATGAAACAAAAAATGGCAGAAGCACTAAAAGGCATCAAAAGTGACGAGTTCAAAAACTATTTTGAGCAGAGGAAAAAGCACCTCAATAAGTGTATTGCATCAAACAGAGAGTACTTTGAAGGTGACGGAAGTTTAAACATGCAAACATAAATACACTGGTGACACAGAGAAGTCAGGCACAGTGAGTGTGGGTGGGCTGGGTGGTTGCTTGATGGACCCAGGTCATCTCTGGGAACACATTAGGGTCCATGAAGAGCCTTCTGAGCCTTGTGTCTACATGCCCGGTCACAAGCTGCAACACAGCCTATGGCTTTCCTGTCGTTGCCTGCAGTTGGCGTGAGAAATGGCCCCTGGCACACATGTTTTTCTTTGTTACAAACATAATTTTCCTCATAGCTGTTCTCTTCTGGCATTCAGGTTCAAAAGCATGACCTTGGCCTTCTCCCCACTCCGGGGACCCTGGTGGTGTGGTACTTACTTGGGACCCTCAGGCTGCTTTCCAACGGGGGCTTCCTCCTCTTCCTGGAAAGAAGTAAAGATGTCCACGGGCCTGGGAGGATACAAGAGCCACTGAGGGAGGCTCTTCCGAGGGTCCTGTGTTGAGAGCAGGGGAGGAGGCTGAAGACCAGGAAAGAGGGGCTCTGGCTCATGCCATCTGCCCATGCCTCCCCTTCTCCCATGAAGTGGGCAGGCCCAAGTTCAGAGGCAGCACCAGGGAGGGAGGATGATTTTGACACTTCTGAGACAGAGCTTCCACTGCAAGAAAATGAAGACTCAAAACAGAATTTGTGTTCTGTTACCAAAATGAAGAGGGCAATAATTCTTACACCATGGAGTTGCCAACAGAGTTCTACATCCTGCTTCTCATGGTGAAAACTTCTTTTTTTTTTTTTTTAAAGGCACACATATAAAAACAACAATAAAAACAGAACAGAATGAAACCAACAAAAGAACAAAGATAAAAACAAAAATCCCCTCCAGTTTTTTTTTTTTTTTGACCATATTTTCATGTCCTACGGGTTACTGACAGCTCGTTGTAGTAGAAAGAGCACTTGGAGCCGGGCTCGGTGGCTCAGCCTGTCATCCTGCGCCTTTGGGAGGCTGAGGTGAGTGGATTGCCTGAGCCTGGGGGTTCGAGACCCGCCTGGGCAGGCAAAATCTCATCTCTACAATAAATCAAAAAATCAGCCGGGCGTGGTAGCGCGCGCCTGTAGTTCCGGCTACTTGGAAGGCTGAGGCGGAATGATCGCCGGAGCCCAGCAGGTCGAGGCTGCGGTGGCCAGAAGCGGCCACTGCACTCCAGTCTGGGTGATGGAGTGAGACTCCAACTCAAAAAAAAAAAAAAAAGAGCACTTGGCAGGGAGTCCAGAGAGCTCATCCCGAGTTTCTCCTTGTGTGACCCCAGGCTGATCACAGCCGACTCTCTCAGGACCTCCATCTCCTCATCTGCTCCAGCTCCCTTGAGATGCCACGAGGCGCACCCTGGTGTCACGTGGGATATTTCTGTGGGGTCTCATGGGAAAGATAGTTACAGCAGCTGAGCACCTTCTGTGTACAAGACCTCAGGATGAATACCTGTATGAGGTACGAATGCCGTTTTACAGATGAGGACACCGAGGCTTAAAAGGTTACGTACTGGGCCTGAGTGAGCCAGGATTTGAATCCAGGTGGATGAATTTTCAGCATCCCTTGGTCCAGGCATAGTTTGGGGCTGAAATTAAGAAATTGCCCTTCTGATCATTTTTACTGGTTTGACAGTCCGTCATAGCTGTTGTTCTTCTGCTATAGTTAGAAGGCTGCTGGGACCACGCAGTACAAGGAGGGTATTCTATAAGCACGCTTAAGCATTTGCCCCTGGTCTTCTCCCATTTTGTACCTCTGGGAGGCCGGATGCTTGAACAAAGAAATACAACTGTAGAAAAGAATGTGTTGCTTTCTGGGTAAAGAGTCTGTCTTTTGATTCCAGTTTGCTAATCTTAACTCCTTTCAGAGTTGCAACTTTTAAACATGCACTTGCGATTTATTTATTTATTTATTTGAGAGTCTGGTGAAGTCCTGCATTTCAGGGCTTTCTTTTTTGTTTGCAGATACAATAGTTTGAAGGAAAATGTAGGGCAGACAGGGGTGGTACCCTCTCCAAGGTAGCGTAGGACATTGGGCTGTCCTCCCCAGGCCTTCTTTCTGCCCTGTCTATGGAAGAAGGAGCAGAGGCCAACACAGGGCTGAGAACCAGGGCTTGGGCAAGGGGAAGGATGATATAAGGTCGTGATCCTGTGGACCCAGTTCCTTGGAGAGAAACGGGCAAAACTAGAGTGAGTCGGTTGTCATTCAGTCACATGCTCCTGGTGAGGACATGGACTTTGATGATTCAGAATGAGGCTTGAGCCCTTAAGTGAACCAGGTCCTTGCTAGGGTAACCAGCTCCACCCAGCTTGCCTGGGACTTTCCTGGCTTTAAAACCCAAAGTTCTGCTTCCCGGGAAACCTCTCCATCCCAGGCAAAATGGGATGGTTGGTCACCTTACCTGGGACTCTTGCTTGGCCCCTAAATCTGCAGCCCCACCTATTCACCTATTTCACAGCAAGATGATCAAGAGCCTTATGCAGACCTAGAGTTGTGAACATGGCGACTTGAGTTGACTTGAGCTGCAGCTTCTACTCTGGGGCTATGGGATTGTTTTCAGTCACTGAACTTGGGAGCTTCATGGACCCCATTTCTTTCTCACCTGTAGGTGCTGTCAGCCCCTGCCACTGGCTTGGGGATGTCCTCTCTGGTTAAGCAATGAGGATGAACAGAGCACAGAGTAGCCTTCCTGATCCTGGGTAGCCAGTGTGCAGAGACTATGCTGAGCCTCACTGTGCTCTTTTATCTGATTTTATCTGACTCCGGGCCTGTGGGACTCTTTTTTTTTTAAGTTGGAGTCTCACTCTGTCACCCAGACTGGAATGCAGTGGCCGCTCCCGGCCACCACAGCCTCGACCTGCTGGGCTCCGGCGATCCTTCCGCCTCAGCCTTCCAAGTAGCTGGAATTACAGGCACGCGTTACCACACCCAGCTAATTTTTTGATTTATTGTAGAGATGAGGTCTCTCTTGCCCAGGCGGGTCTCGAATCCGCAGGCTCAGGCAATCCACTCACCTCAGCCTCCCAAAGGTGCGGGATTACAGGCTGAGCCACCGAGCCCGGCTCTGTGGGACTCTTAAAGAGAGGAATTCGGAGTCCCAGCCAGAATGGGGCTCCCATTCTGGAGTGCAATAGAACCTGGTTCTAGAAAAAGCATTCCAAGATTTAGGCATACTGCATAGCACCCATTCCCCAAATAGTCATATGTAAGTGTTTGTTTTTAGTACAAGATAGACCATTTCCCATTCTGTTCCATGAGAGCCAATTCTCCCACTCTCCAGATGCCTCTGGAAAATACAAAGGCCCCTGTGAGAAGCTGAGCTTTGAGGGTGTCCCTTTCCTGGGAGAGCCATCTTGTATCATTGGAAGCAGGAAACACCAACTAAAGGACAAAAAAAGATTTAATTGGACCTGCCTAAATAAAACACATTCACACTTATAAATATAACATAAATCTTTAAAAAAAAAATTTAAAAGAGGCCCCATTCATAGAGGTACTGTGCAGTATTCAAAACATTTGTAATTTTAGACCTTGATTTAATTCTTGAAAAGTATAGAGATACCAGCATAAAGAGGCAGGTAGAGAAGTCTTGACATTTAAACAAGCCTGACAAGTGAGAACTGAGTTCACAGCTCGAGCAATCATTGAAGGCCTATAACAGAGCACAGGCTTTGCTTCCCAAAGTGGATAGACAGCACAATCAGGGATTCCTAGCCTCTCTAATAAAGTTAAAGGCAATAGAACTTAAAACCATCCTGTTGACTTTATTGACTGTAGTTCAGAGCATGAAGTCATGGTACTGTTGGGTCAAAACAGCCACCAGATTCTCCTCTTTATGAGCCCATGGGGCCAGAATGGGGAGATACAGTAAATCATAATGAAAGCCCAGTTTTGATTTTCCACTCTCAGACTGACTAAAGTATTTGCACTTTGATGTTGGTTTTGGCTAAACCAAATGCTTTTTCAGTAACGTTAATGTTGAAGAAATTATAAATAGGCTTTTATATTGAGGGCAGATGCAAGGAGATAGAAGAAAGAAGAAAAGTCACATCCCAGGCATCTTGGACAATTTTCAGTGTGTGGAATCTAAGACTGTAGGCAGTAAGCGCTTATAACATGTTTGCTGATTAGCCAAAAAGGTTCTGCATTGCCAATTTGGAGACAAAGGTATAGTGCTTAGCACAAAGGAAGTGTTTTGTACTGAACTGTAAGCCTGACTGAAGAGGCCTTGCCTGTTCTTACCCCTGCGCTCTCTTTCCTAAACTATTTGTGTTCCTCTAATTGACACTTCAGACACGAGAATCAACTTACCTTACATCATTGGAGCCCAAGGACTACACCTGCCACTAGAGCTAAAGAAATTTGGTCTCTTCCAAGACCACTACCAAAAAGAAAAAGAAGTAAAAACTGCACACATATGTTACCTCCTAACCCAAGTGCAAGGTCATTCACTCCTGACTCAAGAGCAAGGTTCTCGGCACAACCACCAACCTCTACCACAGGAGTGGAGTGGATTGTCTGCTGTTGTTTGTACTACCTTGATTTGTCTGTATCTCCACAATCCTCTGGCGTCCTTGGAAGTTTCAACCATATTTTTTCTTCCTGATATGATTCCCTTTGGGATTGGGTCACTCAGCTCCTTCACTTGCTCGTTAACCAGGGTCTTGGTCCCCAACTGCACCTTCTGTCCCTCAATCACTGACCCCTCTTCTAGATTCACTGTGATCATAGTAATGATAATATATCCTAGGTGTCAGCTGCTCCTTACTTCTGGATCCTGCATCCATGGGGTCAGTCTGTTTTTAATCACATGCCCAACTCAGTACAAACCTCAGAATCACTTTCAGATAACCAGAAAAAGTTTACTTTTCCAAGCCATTAGTGAGAAGTGTAGACTTTCCAGAAGATGACATGAGGAGGCCAAGAAAGAAGTTAACCTCACATATTCGAAAGCCAGAAAAAGAAATCCCCCAATGGATAATTTTCTTCTTTTCAAAATCTCTTTCTCTTTTGAGGTCTCATCCTCAGCCTCTTCCCACTGGAATCCCATCCTCATCCAGGAAAATCAGCTCTCCATCCTCTCTTACAAAGAGGAACTTCTCTGTTCCTCTGAATCCTAGGTGTCTATGTTTGGCTTTTTCCCAAAATGAGCTCAGTTTTTTTACTCAAAACACCTGCCCGACAAAGTGGAGTCCATCCTGCATTAGTCTCAGAAAATCTTTGAAACATCATCTCCATTACCATCATTACCATCACCACCACCACCATTTATTGAGCGCTCACCTGTGTCAAGCAAAGTACTCGGCATTTGCAAATATTATTGCAATGATCTTAAGAGACAGGCAGCATAATTCCATTTGATGGATAAGAACACTAGAGTTCTGAGAACCACTTGTCAGTAGGCAGTGTTCACTGCGCTGCAATTCTCTGGTCTCAAGTGGGCCTTTGTTGCAGCTGCCAAGCTGTTGTTTTCTTCCCGGTGGACACCTTGCTGCATTCTCAATCGTTGTCCTAGACCAACATCAGGCCCTTAATCTCAGGCCAGATGGCCTCTATGGTTTTTATAAAGTAGCTTCCTCGATGGGCCTTCTTTTGCAAACAGCTGTTCTGCCCCCCCCCCATTGCTAAGGCCCACATTTCTTGAGCGGCAACTGTTCTAAGCATATTTGGTGCATGACTGCATTACTTCATTTAATCCTTTCCATGAAGTGAGTTCTGTTAGTATCCAGAGACTCCCCACTTGATTCTGCTTTTCCAGACTTAAACTTCGTATCGTCCTTGACTCTGTCACCGTCCATGTCCCCTACCCAGTCTGTGAAGCGTTTTTAGATTCCTCTCTTGTGGGACTTGGTCACCCTTCTGGAAAGAGCAACCTGCCATGCTTGTGTGCTGCTGGGATCTACAGTGTCAGGGTTTAGAGGGACAGGTGCTGTGAAAGGACTGGAAAGCCCACTGAGAAAACCACTCAAGGTACATGTACTACTAATTTCATGACCAGATTAGGAGACATTCGAGGGCCCTTCACGTAGAAGCACCGACAGGAAGAACAGGAGCAAGACTGCAGAGAGGAAAGATGGACCTTTCCTCCCTTTTCAGTGTTTTAATATGGAAATTTCTACCATGCCAATGAACAAAGGAGCAAATGGACAGACAAAACCAAGCCCCATGACCTCAATTCTGTAGGAGTTTAAGGAGACAAGCACAATGCTAGCAAATGCCACACTGCAACCTGATTCCAGTGAGAGCAGTAGAAATCTCTGGTAATTTTACTGGCTACGCGAACTCTCATAAGCTCTGAGGTCTGTTGAGCATCTATGCTGGACCATGGGTAACAACACATCACCAGCTCTGCAAAGCCCCAGGAGGGTGTTGCTGAATATGCTCCTTGGCTGTGTGTTTGGTCTTTGTTTACTGTGGGTCAAGGCAGATTAGCAGGTCTCTTCAATGAAATATGGCAAGACAGATTAGTAGGTCTCTTCCAATTAAATATTGGTGCTAGGGACATTTGTGTACAAGTTTTTGTGTGAATGTATTTTCTTTTCTCCTAGGTATATACACAGGGATGGAACTGCTGGTGGTGTATGGTAACTCTATGTTTAACGTTTTTGGAACTGCCTAACTCTTTTCCAAAGTAGCTGTATTAATATTACATTCTCACCAGTAAAGTATTGAAGGATCACATTTCTTTTTTCATTTTTACTTTTTTTATTTTAAAGATGTGGGGAACAGTTCGGGATTAGGTATACAAGCGGTCATTATGCAAGTAAAGTCTGGGCCTCTTTTTGGTCCCCACTTTTCCTGGTTTGAGATCAGGTACCCTTATTAATGCTATATGTTCCCCCACCACACCACACCCCACCCCCATCCCCACCTCAGCAGTTTTCGGCAACTGTCAATCCCTTTCTTATAGTATTATGGCAAATGTTCAGGGTCCTCTAATGAGTGAGAACATGTAGTACTCCGTTCTTTGTTTCTGAGATGAATCACTGAGCATGATGGATTCTAAATCCATCCAAGTTGCTGTGAAGTCCATAATTTTGTCTTTCTTTATGGTCATGTAATATTCCATCGTGTATACGTACCACATTTTTTTATCCAGTCCAGTTTCGATGGGCAGCATGGTTGGTTCCGTGTTTTTGCTATTGTAAATAATGCTGCAATAAACAGGCGTGTGCAGGTGTCTTTTTTGTAGTGTGATTTAAGTTCATCTAGGTATATTCCCAGAAGCAGGATTGCTGGGTTATATGAAAAGTCAATTTCTAGTTCTTTTGAGGTATCACATTTCTTCACATGCTCAACAATTGCTATCATCTGTCTTTTTTATTTTAATCATCCTTGTGGGTGTGAAGTGACATTTCATTGTGGTTTTGACTTGCATGTATCTAATGACTAGTGAAGTTGAGCATATTTTTATGCATTTATTGGCCATTTGTATATCTTCTTTGGGGGAAATGTCTATCCAGATCCCTCATCCATTTTTCAGTTGGAATATTTGTCTTTTTATTGTTGGATTGTAATGATTCCTTGCATATTCTGGAAATACAATGTGCAAATAAGAACTTTTCACATTGTATAATCATACCATATAATCTTTTTTTATTTGTTGCAGGATTTGGTTTGCTAGAATTTTGCTGAAAATTTTTGCATCTATTTATAGGGATATTGGCCTGTAGTTTCTTTTCTTTTAATGTCCTTGTTTTTTGTTTTTTGTCTTTTAATGTCTTTGTCTAGTTCTGATATAAAACTGGCTTTATAGAATGATTTAGGAAGTGTTCCCACTTCTACTTTCAGGAAGAGTTTCTCATGGGTTTATGTTAATTCTTCTTTAAACATTTGGTAGAATTCATCAGGGAAGCCATCTGGTCCTGGGCTTTTCATTGTGGGACGTTTGGGCTGTCTCCCCCCCCATTAAATCTCTTTACTTGTTAAAGGACTGTTTTCTACAGTCACTTTTGGTAGTTTATGTCTTTCTAGAAATTAGTCTATTTCATCTAAGTTATTTAATTTGTTGGCATAGAATCATTCATTGCCTTTTCTATAATTATTTTTATTTCTATAAGTTTAATATTAATGCCCCCCCTTTCATTCCTGGTATTAAGTAATTTTAGTACTCTCTTTTTTCCCCTAGTCAATCCTGTTAAAGGTTTTTCTGTTTTCTTGATCTTTCCTAAGAACTAACTTTTGGTTTTGTTCATTTTCTCTATTGTTTTTATTCTCTGTTTTGTTTTCTTATTTAATCTTTGTCATTTCCTTCCTTCTACTTGTCTTGGGTTAGTTTTTTTTTTTTTTTTTTCCTTCTTTTTAAGGTAGAATATTAGGTTAGGATTTAAGGTTTTTTTTTTTCTTCTTTTCTCTTTAATAGAAAGAAAACAGTCATTGGTTTTCCTCTAAGCATCGCTTTAACTTCATCTCATAAGTTTTGGTATGGTGTGTTTTATTTTCACCACAAAATATGTTCCAGCCGGGCTCGGTGGCTCAGCCTGTAATCCCGCGCCTTTGGGAGGCTGAGGTGAGTGGATTGCCTGAGCCCGCGGGTTCGAGACCCGCCTGGGCAACTTGGCAAATTAGTCGGGTGTGGTAACTCGCACCTGTAATTCCGGCTACTCGGAAGGCTGAGGCAGAAGGATCGCCGGAGCCCAGCAGGTTGAGGCTGGGCGACAGTGTGAGACTCCAACTCAAAAAAAAAAAACCAACCAACCAACCAAACAAACAAACAAAATATGTTCCAATATCCCCATGATCTCTTCTCTGACACATTGCTTATTTTTTAGCGAGTTGTTTAATTTTAACATATTTGCAGTTTTTTTCTATTTTTGATTTTTTGTTTAATTCCATTGTAGTCAGTGAAGATATTTTGTATGACTTCAATCTTTTCAAATTTATTGAAATATGTTTTATGGCCTAATATATGGTCTATCCTGGAGAATAGTTCACATGAATTTGAGAAAAAAAATGTGTATTCAGTTGTTATTGGATGAAGTTTTCTATAGATGTCTATCAGGTTGAATTGGTTTATAGTGTTGTCCAAGTCTTATATTTCCTTATTGATCTTCTGCCTTGTTGTTCTATTAATTTTTTGTTTGAGACAGAGTTGCCCCACTTGAGACTCTTGGGCTCAAATGATCCTTCTGCCTCAGACTCCTGAGTAGCTGGAACTACAGGCATGCACCACCATGTCTGGCTTATTCTATTCACTATTGAAAGGGGGCACACTGGAGTCTCTGAAAGGTACCTATAGAAACCTAGAAGAAACTTAGCTTATTCTTTAGTCCTTTTGCCTCAGTGTAACCATTAGAAAGCTTCAGACATTCTACTGCAGGACAAACAGCAGCCTATCCCATCCCCCTAGGCAAATCTCCTTCAGATACAAGATCAGGACAGCCCAAACTACCACCCACATTTGGCCAAGGAATCTGTGAATTGCAAATGTCTAACTGTCTCTTGCAGGAAATCCACCCCCCCACCCCACTGCCCAGGATTAACCTAATCAGCCCTTGTGATCTATGTGACATGAATAAGCCCCACCATGGCAGCAATCATGTGACTAACCCACCCATCTGCCTGCTGTCTGTCACCTGACATCATCAGTACCTGCGATTGCCTGCCCCTTTGTGATAACGTGGAAGAGACCACCACCCAATCACCCTAATGATCTTACCCCATCAAGGGGAATGGTTAAAAGGACTCAACCACAAGCAACCAGCGGCCATTGCCTTGCTAGAGTCTGGTGTGGCCATGTGCTCTTTGAGCCATGGCTGTTGCCTTGCTTCCTGGCTTTGGTCCCCCTCCCCCACCTTGGGGAGGTGAATCTTCTCTCTTCTTCCTCTTTCTCTCTCTAATTTACTTTTAAATAAACTTTTCTTTCTTAATCTTTTTGTGTGTCGCAATGCTTTGCATCTACTCGGATCTCTGGGTTGCCAGCACGCACCTCTGGCTTGCCAGCCCCGGCAGTGCTGCGACCATCCCTGCA
>CAUYQG010054519.1:0-20959 GCA_963574415.1 Tarsius wallacei | reverse complement strand
GAAAGCAGCCTTTGCTCTGTCTCCTCCCTGGACCTCCATTCCCAGTGGAGTTAACATAGAAAGAGGTGAATTGGTGAGTTATCTAAAATGGGAGAACTTTCAAGAAGGCATGTGGAAAGTCTAAGAAAAAACGAAGAAATGGCAAACGAACCTAAAATTAATTGTGCCGGCCAGGCATGGTGGCTCATGCCTGGAACCCTGGCACTTTGGAAGGCAGAGGCAGGATAACTGCTCAAGCCCAGGAGCTTGAGACCAGCCTGGGTAACACAAAATTTAAAAAGTTGGTTGGGCGTGGTGGTGAGCGCCTGTAGTCCCAGCTACTCGGATCACCCGAGCCCAGGAGGTTGAGGTTGCCATGAGCCAAGATTGTCGTGATCATGCCACTGCACTCTGGTCTGGGTGGCAGAAACCCCAACTCAGAAGTTGTTGTTTTTTTTTGCTTTTGAACAGAAAATGCTTCTTGTGGGGGGGGAAGACCCTGTCCCCACCCCCCACAATGGTCAGCTCCTAAACGGGTGGGTGGGCAGACCACCATACCCCAGCAACTCCACACAGCTCCCACACGCCTGTGAATACTTTTAATCTGTGTCCTTGGTATACTGGGGACAGCCTAATACATGGTATGTGTAGCAGGGCTTCGCTCTGCATCCAGGTTGGAGTGCAGTGGTTCAAGATGACCTCAAACTCCTGAGTTCAGGGGATCCTCCTGCCTCAGCCTCCTGAGTTGCCAGAATTACAGGCACATACCACCAGAGCTAATCTTTACATTTTTTTTGCTGAGACGGAGACAGGGTCTGGCTGTGTTGCCCAGGCTGGTCTCAAACTCCTGGTATCAAGTGATCCTCCCACCTCGGCCTCCCAAAACACGGGGACAACAGGTGTGAGCCACCGTCCCTGGCCAGTAACAGATTCTTTTTAAGCCCAAACCTGTCTCTCAAAAGTGGGCCTGTAAACACAATGCCTATACACACTTCTGTGGAGTCAAACAGACACGGGCGTTATAGTCTGTTTAACTGCCTTCATCTCCACAGCTGCCATCGTGAGATGAGCCCCAGCAAGGCCGGTAATTCCGTGGTCTCTCGGCACTCGGCTTTCCGCCAGGGTGAGGGAAAAGGATCGGGTGGTACCATTCTCGAGGGGCAGCTCGGGGCCAGAAAGCATGCCAAGCCATTCCCGTCCCCTAATGAAGAGGACCCCAGGGATCCCCACGCTCTGCCACGAAACTAGCTCAAATCTGGGTCCCCAGGAGCCACTCCCTGGAAATGGGATCGGCCTGGGGAAGGAAGGTCTTTCCAGAAGCTTCTGTATCTTCCCTGCACAGCTTTAGAAAGCAGTCCTGCCGGGCTCGGTGGCTCAGCCTGTCATCCCGCGCTTTGGGAGGCTGAGGTGAGTGGATTGCCTGGGCCCGCGGGTTCGAGACCCGCCTGGGCAACTTGGCGAGACCTCATCTCTACAACAAATCAAAAGAAAATTAGCCGGGCATGGTAGCTTGTGCCTGTAGTTTTGGCTACTTGGAAGGCTGAGTGGAAGGATCGCCGGAGCCCAGCAGGTCGAGGCTGCGGTGGCCGGGAGCGGCCGCTGCACTCCAGTCTGGGTGACAGAGTGAGACTCCAACTCAAAAAAAAAAAAAAAAACTGCACAGATGATCCTGGCAAAACACTGGCATGTCCTGGGGGTTGCATTTCCTCCCTGAGCACTACCGGGATTCTTTCTGCCTGGAAAGATTCCATCTATGAGGAATAGGAAAGCAGATGTAAGGAACCAGTGGTGTGGTCTAGTCTCCAAATGCAACTGACTCTCCGTTTCACTTGGGATCCCAGCAAAGCTTAAAATCCGTCATCACCATTTCTTTTTATTTTTCTTTCATGTCCGTTTTTCCAGTTTTTCTGGACTGGGTTTTCTCAAGCTTTGCAGGAAGTGAGTCTCGGAAACTATTAGCAGAGACTCTGACAGGGAAGGCTCCTTCCAGGAGCTCTGGTTGTCCTACCTACCAGCAGTGCAGCTGGAGTTGATGAGGAGGGGCACTCCGTGCTCTCTCCACCTAGGCCCTTCTTATTCTGGTCCTGAGCCAGCCTTCCTGGTTGCTAGAAGTAATTTGATCCTCACTGGTTATCTGTCTAGGGCTTCCTTACACTCCCTGCAAAGTAACTTACGGGACATCTTGGCCCTCATCTTCCCAAGGGCCATAAAAGCTGATAGATCTTTCTTGGACATCTTGGACTTTTAAAAAAAAAAAAAACCTGAGCTTCAAGAGAGCCCAGCAGAACTGACTTCCTAGGGAACAAAAAGGTTGATTTCTATCCTGCAATCAAAATGAGAAGCAGGCTGCTGGCTCACGCCTGTAATCCAACCTTTTGAGAGGCCAAGGCTTGAGGCCAGGAATTTGAGATCAGCCTGAGCAACATAGCAAAACTCCATCTCTAAAAAAGTAAAATAAAATAAAAACGAAGAACAGAGGTAAAGAAAGGGAGGGACTTGCCTGAAGTTGCAGGTTGAAGTTCTGATCCCCAGTCTCAGCTCAGCCTACCCTTGTGTCCGGAATGGCAGAGGGAGGCACACACGGGAGGCTCTGGACCCATTTCCCCAGGGCCATGGATTGATGCTATTAGGCCAGGGTCCTTTCCTTACTGTGGCTGAATAAGGGGCAGCCCTCACAGTCACAATGCTCCCGGGTCACAGAGGTGCCGGGCCGGGCCAGACTCTGCCTGGAAAGTCGCTCTGGGAACATCTGGTGGGTACTGCAGATCTTACTCCCAGCCCTATGGCCTGTGGAACCTCATCCCTTGGGGGAAGGCTGGGCCGGACAGAATCATCCCCTATGACATCGGCCCCATGGATGAGGTAGCATGGACACACAGACATCCCAAGGCCGAGGACTTAAGGGTTGGGCTCATCAGCTGGGCAGGAACCTACCTCACCTTTGAGACTTACAAGAATATAGTCACCACTACTGCAAAGAGTTTGGGCAGAAGACAGGTAACAAAGCAAACCTGTACTAGAACCAGTTTTCCAAGTGACCAAGCTGTGTGTGGTTGTGTGTGTGTGTGTGTGTGTGTGTGTGTGTGTGTGTGTGTACGCGTACGTGCACACCGTTTGGCAGCTCAGGTGCACTCTCGACCTAATCACTTTCCTAACCTCTGCCACTGCCAGACTAATGCCCTTCTACTCAAGGCTTCTGGCCACAGCTGCCCGTTCCATCTGCCACTCTACATGCATTCCTCAAGGCCTGGCCACCTTGTCCTGTACCGACTGCTCCCTATGGTCCCTCCCAGCACAGGGTTGTGTCAACACAAAGAGGAGAGCTGTAAAGCGTAGGCTGGAGGGTGGGACTGTGGACATCCAGGGGAATGAACCAGTGGAGATTTCACAAGGCCTATGTTTCTGTTCTGGTTGTAGTTTGAGAATGGGAGACTCTAGAAACCCTCGCAGAGTCAGGCTTCATTTTAGAGAGGAAAGTTGGCATCTCTGGGATGAGTGCCAGTGAGGCAGGAGCAAAGTTTTCTCACAACAAGGGTGATTATACCTGAACCAGACATTGATTGCAGCTGCTCATGTTCCCATGTGTATCCCTGGAGCCCTGGCCTGCCCATTAGACCTCTTGCTTTTCTCCTACCATGCTGGGGAGGCAGCCTTTGGGGATGGGGGTATCGGCTGAGTATGCTTCGGAGGGAAATAATGAGAAAGAGAAAAGACTTAAGGCATTTCTGACTGGGTGCGGCCGCTCACACCTGTAATCTTAGCACTTGGGAAGTCTAAGGAGGGAGGATTGCTTGAGGCCAGGAGTTCAAGACCAGCCTGGGCAACACAGTGAGACCCTGTCTCTACAAAAAAAGAAAAAAATTAATTAGACAGGTGTGGTGGTACATCCTTGTAATCCCGGCTACTCAGGAGGCTGACGTGGGAGGATTCCTTGAGCCCAGGAAATCAAGGCTGGGGTGAGCTATGATCATACTATGCACTCCAGCCTGGGTGACAGAGTGACACCCTGTCCCTAAAAAATAAACGAAATTAATTTTTTTAAAAAACAAAGCAAAACATCTCTTGGAAAATTAGGTTTTAAAGGCAGGAATCAAGGAAGAACAAGGGAGGTTTGCCTTCTGTTAGCTGAAGGAGGCAGGCTTCTAGAATTTTTCTTTGGCTCTTGAAAACCCCGATGGCTCCGATGGTGGAAGGGCCCAGAGATCTTTTGTTGACTGTTGGTCAGAAGAGCTGACAGCAAGGAGATGCCAGGGTTTATGTGGAGGGGAGGTGGTTGTCTGGAGGAAGGGGCTGGCATGATGCCAGGGGATGGCCACACGCTCCTTGTCTAGTCACTTGGTACCGATCCCCTCTTCTCCCTCTCAATGCCTCCAGACCTGGGAGCTCCTGGTGAGTAACGAGCACGAGACACAGGCCGTGGTGCGTCTGAGGAGCCTGCGGGGCCTCCACCTGCTGTGTGAGGGGGATGGCACCGTGTGCTACGGCCGGCCAAGGACCAGCCACCACGGGTGTTTCCTGGTCCGTTTCCACCAGAACTGCAAGTGGACTCTCCAGTGCCTCATCTCTGGCCGCTATCTGGAGTCCAATGGCGAGGATGTGTTCTGCAACTCACGGGTCCTCTCAGCTTACCACATGTGGACCCCTCGACTGGCCCTGCATGTCCACGTGATCCTCTACAGCCCCATCCATCGCTGCTATGCCCGGGCTGACCCCACCATGGGCCGCATCTGGGTGGACGCGGCCGTCCCCTGCCTGGAGGAATGTGGCTTCCTGTTGCATCTCCAAGATGAACGCTACCACCTGGAGACCTCCACACACCACTTCTTGTCCCACGTAGACCGGCTGGTCTCCCAACCATCCTCCCAGACTGCTTTCTACATGCAAGTACGGCCTGGAGGGTTTGTGGCTCTGTGCGACGGAGAGGGAGGCATGTTATATCCACAAGGCACACATCGGCTCCTGGGCCTGGGCTCCAATCCCGTGAGGGGCGAGGAGTGGTTCATCCTACAGCACTGCCCCACCTGGGTCAGCCTCAGGGCAAAGATGCAGAGGTTCATCTCAGTCATCTACGGCAAGTGCTGGGTCCAATGCAGCCACGGTGGGAGGAAGGGCTGGCTGCTGAACAGAGGACAGTGTGTTGGGATCAGCAAAGAATTTTGCATCGGCTAACAAGGGAGATCCTGAGGTCCCAAGGGGATCTTTTATGCCATGGAGGAGGACAGAAAAGCAGGGATGTGGGCTTTAGGGGAAGGTCGCCTGGGTCTTCCCCAGACCACTATGGTCTGACATAGGGTGATGAAGGTGAGGGTGGGGGGAGTAGAGGGAAGGAAGCCCTGGCCATAAAGCGTGGAAGAGGCGCTGAGCCTGAGGGTGAGGCCAGACCTGCGCTCCCACTGACAATCCTTCCTCTGCAGATACTGAGGTGTGTGCTGCCTCTGAGCGCCTAACTCCAATGTCCTTGTTCCAGTTTGAATGTGACAGTGAGAGCCACACCTTGCAGCTTCGTTCAGCCAATGGCTACTACCTAGCCCAGGTGAGACCTTGGTTTTCCGAGCAAGAGAAACCTTAAGCTCTGAACTCTCCCTCTGAGTCGCCCTTTTCCCCCTTCAAGGCAGACGACCAGAGGTTGAGGTAAGCTATGAAAGCCCTTGTTGACAAACATCCAATGAAATTAATGGCCTCCTTTAAAAAATTAACTTTATCGAGGTATAATTTAACAATACAGAGGGTGCCCCAAAAAATGTATACATGTTTTAAGAACGGAAAATATTGGGCCAGGCGCAGTGACTTACACCTGTACTCTCAACACATTGGGGGATGGAAGCCAGAGGATTGCCTAAGCTCAGGGGTTTGAGACCAGCCTGAGCAACATGGCGAGACCTCATCTCTACAATAAATCAAAAAATTAGCCGGGCATGGTGGTGCACGCCTGCGGTTCCAGCTACTTGGAAGGCTGAGGAGGAAGGATTGCCTGACTCAAAAAAAAAAAAAAGTAACTGTATTAAAATTGTAATACTCAGGAAGATGAATACAAGTCACATTTGACTTCTGCTGTTATAAGAGGTACTCACAGTGGTTACCATCGGTGCCCAGACACTTCTGATTAGCACAAACTAAAAGTAATACATTGTTTGTTTGTTTGGTTGGTTGGTTGGTTGGTTTTTTTTGAGTCGGAGTCTCACTCTGTCGCTCAGGCTGGAGTGCAGTGGCACACTCATGGCCACCACAACCTCCACCTGCTGGACTCAGGCGACCCTTCTACCTTAGCCCTCCAAGTAGCTGGAACCACGGGTATGTACCACCACACCCAGCTAATTTTTTGATCTATTGTAGAGACGAGGTCTCACCATGTTGCCTAGGCTTGTCTCAAACCCATGGGCTCAGGCAATCCTCTCACCTCAACCTCCCAAAGTGCTAGGATTATAGGCATGAGCCACCACGCCCAGCTGTAATACATAGTTAACATTTCTTAAGATGTGTACACATTTATTGGCTTCCGGTATGCATATTATAGAATATATATAAATTATGTACAAATATATTATGCATAGTAGGTATGTTTATTTTATGAATAAAATGCACCTATTTTAAGTATACAATTCAGGAAGTTTTGACAAATGTGTACAACCATGCACCCATGCTGTAACCATACCACAAGTTGGAAAATAGCCCCATTGTTACAAAAATCCTCCTGCCCCTTTGCAATCAGTTCCCTCCACCCTTCTACCCACCCCCAATACCACTCATCAGTGTTCTGTCACTATGAATTAGATTTGCCTACTTTAGAATGTCATCCAGATGGAGTCCAGGCATGGTGGCTCATACCTGTAATCCTAGTGAGAGGATTGTCTGAACCCAGGGGCTTGAGACCAGCCTGGGCAACTTGGCAAGACCTTGTCTCTAAAGTAAAAAATAAATAAACAAGTAAATAAATAAAATTAGCCAGGTGAAGTGGCGCTCACCTGTAGTCCCAGCTACTTGGAAAACTGAGGCAGAAGGATCACCTGAGCCCAGCAGGCTGAGGCTGCGGTGGCCATGATTGTGCCACTTCACTCCAGCCTGGGCGACAGAGTGAGACTCCGACTCAAAAAAAGAATTTCATACAAACGGTAACACATGGCATGAATGGTAAATATTTTACTTGGTACAATGTTTTAAGATTCATTCATGATGTTCACATATCAGTAGTTCATTCCTTTTTATTGCTGAGTAGTATTCTATAATACTACTCATAAATACAGTTTGTTTATCCATTCACTCGTTGATGAACACTTGGGTTGTTTCCAGTTTGGGCCATCATCAATAAAGTTGCTGTGAACATTCATGTACAAGTCCTTCTGTGAGCCTACATTTTCATTTATCTTGAGTGAACACCTGGGGTGGAATTACTAGGTCATATGATAGATGTGCGTTTAACTTTATTTTAAAATGTCTGTTTTCTCAAGTCACTAAACCAATGTACATTCTTGTCAGTCATGTAGTATGGTTCTAAGTGCTTCATGTTCTCACCAACACTTGGTATTGTTTATCTTTTTTTGTTGTTGTCCCTCTGTTGGGTGTGTAATGGCTTCTTACTGTGAATTTAATTTGCATTTACCTTATAATTAGTCATTTTTAGCATCTTTTCAGATGCTTATTGGCCTTTTTCATATACTCTCTCTGAGGTGTCTGTTCGGGTCTTTTGCCATTTGTTATTGGGTTCTCTGTTTTATTTATGGGTTGTAAGAGTTCTTTATATGTTTGTACGTTCTAAATTCAAGTCCTTTGGCATATATATATAAGGCAAACGTTTTCTCCTACTCTGTGGCTTGCCTTTGCGTTTGCTTAATGTTGTCCTGTGAGAAGCAAGTTTTTAATTCTGATGATGTTCAATTTGTCTATTTTTTTTTTGTTACTGCTTTTCTTGCTCCAAGATATCATTGCATATCCCAAAGTTGCAAAAAACTTCTCTCGTTTTCTTTTAGATGTTTCGTAGTTTAGCTTTCACTTGTTTGTCTATGATCTATTTCAAAATTATCTTGGAGTCAGGGCTGAGCTTCATTTCTCTCCTTGTGATATCCTGGCCCCCTTTTTATGCTGTGCTCTGGGATACAGCACAGACTGGAGGAAGTAAGAGAGCGGAGGCCTCCATGTATTTTCCAAAAAGGATCTCAAAGCATAACTTCTGGGAGAATGGAAAACGCTGGCAGGTGGGATGAGAAGAGGGTCTAGGAAAAAAAAAATGATGGGATTGTTGGTCCTTACTCCCCACCCCTATTTCTGATATTCTCTCCAGAGGCACCACAGGACAGTGATGGCTGATGGGCACCCCATGGAGTCTGACACCTTCTTCCGTGTGCACTGGAATTGTGGCAGGATCAGCCTTCAGTCCTCCCATGGGCGCTTCCTGACCGTTGCAGCCAATGGCCTGCTGATGGCCAATGCCAGCCTTCCAGGTACATGGAGCACCCCTCCTGCCAGGTTATTCCAAGTTAGGGATGCTTATAGAAGGAAGTGGAATTAAAAAAAAACAAACAACAACAACAAAAAAAATGGGTGTGGTGGCCCACACCTGTAATCCCAGCACTTTGGAAGGCTGAGGCAGGAGGATGGCTTGAGGCCAGGAGTTCAAGACCAGGCTGGGCAACAAAGTGAGACCTCATCTTTACAAAAATAGAAAAATTAGCTAGGTGTAGTGGCACTCACCTGTAGTCCCAGCTACTCAGAACCCCAAGAGCTTGAGGCTGCAGTGAGCTGTGATGGTGTCACTGCACACTCCAACCTGGGCAAAGAGTGAAACTCTATCTCAAAAAAAAAAAAAAAAGGCACTGGAGTCTGGAGTTGGGGCCAGAAGATTTGGGTCTGTATACTTGCTCAGTCACTGACTTTTGTCATCACTTGAGCAAACCCCCTTTGAGCCTCTGTTGTATTGTCTGTAAAAATGGAGATGATATCCACTCTGCTGCCTCTCCCAGTTGTCATGAGGATTAAATAAATAAACATATCTCGAAGGAAGGAAGAATAGTAACATTTCTTGAGCTAGGTGCTCTCACAACTATTTCACAAGCACCTGGTATAAGACCTGACTCATAGTAGGTGTTCATTAAATGTCAAATATTGACAGCACCCTTCTGCAATTAGTGTCCCCTCCCCCACCCCCCCACTGCCCCTCCCACTCCACCCCCCCACTCCACCCCCACTCCTCCTCCTCCTTTGCTTCCACCTGGGAAAACATCCAGATAACTCCTTCCTCTTTCTTTCAGGCCCAAATGAGGAGTTTGGGATTCGGCTAGCCAACCGCCCCTTCCTTGTATTGCGAGGTCGCTATGGGTACGTGGGCTCCTCCTCGGATCACGACCTCATACAATGCAATCTGGATCAGCCCGACTGCATTCATCTGCTGCCCTGCCACCAGGGCATCTACCACTTCCAGGGTGAGTGGCTCCTCTTCCCTGACCCAGGGCTCATGGCCTAGCCCCTGTCTCAGTCCCAGCTCAGACTCTCAGGGCCTGCTCATCAAAGAAGGAAAAACAGGGCTTCTGTTTGTTTTTGCACTTCAAGGCCCCAGAGTGGGTTGGCAGAACAGAAGCCAGTGGAATACCTATGAGCCCTCCTGCGTTACCCAAGAGTACCTGCCAATGCAGGCAGGATGGGCAGCCAGGGGAGGGAGGATGGCGGGACTCCAGGAAGCCCCCTCTGAGGCCGAACTGCTGGAGGACAGCCTACCCACCTGAGCCCTTCCCTCCCCAGCACAGGGTGGATCCTTCTGGTCAATATCATCCTTTGGCACCTTTCGCCCTTGGGGAAAGTTTGCCCTCAACTTCTGTATAGAGCTTCAGGGAAGCAACTTGCTCACCGTGCTGGCACCCAATGGCTTCTACATGCGAGCTGACCGAAGCGGCACTCTTTTGGCAGACAGCGAAGGAGTTACCAAAGAGTGTATCTGGGAATTTTAGGTAAGGGAGAGGGGTCAAGGGGCTGGGAGCTGAGGGAGCAGGAGCTGAGTGGCAAGAGGAGAAGGAAGGTGGAGAGGGAGGCTTGTGATGAGAAGACAGAAATGCACTGCCGGCTGACTTCTGTTCCGCAACTCGATCAGCTCCAGACATTTGTTCCAAATCTGCGCTATTCCTTGCGGGCTTCTAAACTTGGACTTGCTAGAGAGGAGACAAGAAATCAGATCTAGGCTTCCTGCTGTTATTTCACGTGGCTATGTGGGCTTGCACGCAAGTCTAGAGGAGACCGGGTGGGGTGTTCCTATGTCTCTCTCTCCATAAAGAGGCAGAATTTCACCCCACTTTTAGGAAAAACGGGTGACTTTGAGGATGTGTGTAGATGGAAAAAAGATGTGCTTTCTATCCTACACGCTCTCTTTCCCTGCCTCCTGGCTCCCTGGAGTGCCCATGGCTCTCAGATACTCATCTCCAGCCCTGACTCTTCTGAACTCCAGTTGGCGTTTCTCTCCAACTTTGTGATGGACAGTTGACTTCCTCCTGGAAGTCCCTCAGAATCAGCATTGCTGAAGTCAGCCCCTCAATCTCGCCTGAGATGATGCTCTTCTTCCTGTGCTCCCCAGGACCAGGTATTCTGTCCTCCCAGATGCTCAGGCTCAAGACCTCAGCACCATCTCTGCATCCTCCCTTTCATTTCCTTCATCAAACCCTACACATTCTTGGGTGCTTCCCTAACAATGCCTCTCCTTCTTATTTAACACGAGGGGGACCCAAAAAACCCCATAATTTATTTATCAAAAATTATGTCTTTATTCTTACATGTTTAAACTTCAATCACCTTCCAAGTACTCTCCATTTGATGCAATACACCTATTGAGATGCTTTTTCCACTGCTCAAAACAGTCTTTGAACTCGTCAGTTTGGATGCCTTTTAGTGCCTCTGCCATTTTTTGTTTCACTTCTTCCACGTGGGAAAAACATTCCCCTTCAAGGACTTTTTTCATCCAGGGAAACAATAAAAAAAAGTCACTCAGGGCGAGATCAGGCAAATAGGGAGGGTGGGGCATGGAGGTCTTGCCATCTTTGGCCAAAAACTGTGGAACACTCAGCGCAGTGTGGGCAGGTGCACTTGTAAATCACCCATCTTGAAATGGGCAAACACTTTGAAAGAATCTTTTAAAAAAAAACTCACTGAGGCCAAATGCAGCCTCTCATGACAATGCAAGCTGGTACACTGATGCCAATGGGTTCCTAGAACACTTACCTGGCAGGGGAAGCCTAAACTACAAGGGGCCCATCCTCAAAACAAAAACATTCTGGGTTTTTTGTTTGTTTGTTTTGATTCCCTTCATGTATTGCTGCCACTGGCTCCAGCCTTTCCACCAGAAGCCCACAGTGCTTCCAAGGCACTCCAGCCATGCCCCCTGCCACCAGATCTGTCCCCATCCCATCTCACCTCCATAGCATTTGCTTTGGTAGCATGCTGCTTTTTTTCCATCGTTCCCTGTTCACACTCTTCAGGCCACCTCATTGTTCTAGTCCTGTGCCTTCACAACTGACCTCACCTTCCTGGCTTGTTGTAAAAAGTGCTTTGGTTTTGACATCGGGCAGACCAGGAACCAAGTGCTAGTAAACCTTTTCTTATACACTAACATCACAGATGTCTAGTGTTGATCCCTCATCCAAAATGAGGCAAATCAGCCAGGCGTGGTGGTTCATACCTGTAATCCCAGCACTTTGGGAACCCAAGGGTTTGAGACCAGCATGGGCAACTTGGTGAGACCTCATCTCTATAATAAATCAAAAAATGTGCCAGTTGTGGTGGCACACTCCTGTAGTCCCAGCCACTTGGAAAGCTGAGTAAAAAGATTGCCTGAGCCCAGTAAGTCGAGGCTGGAATGGCCGTTATCGCGCCACTGTACTCCAGCCTGGACAACAAGAGTGAGACTTGTACTTAAAAATATACAAATAAAAAGAGAGAGAGAGACAGATCAGTTTATTCTCTCTCCTCCCTTAGGCTCTTAGCCAGTATTCTAAAAGCCCAAGATCAGCAAATGACTGACTGACTGATTGCTGAACATTTCTATTTCCTCTTTCCTCCTCAGGTCAACGAGATGCCACCTACCAAAACCCAAATTCTCCAGGGAAAACTACTGTACTAAACAACAGGAACCCCAGAGTCAAGATCCAAGAAAAGAATATGTTACACAACTCTTCCTGCCCAGTTTAGCAAAACATCTGTTTTAAGCAATAATACTTGAATCAAAACAGGCCACCCCCAAGATGTTGGTGTGCTTCTGACTCAGTAGAGAGGAGGGGTCTAGATGAGGGTGGGGATGGGGGTTCCTGCTGCTTCAAGTTCTAACCAGAAAAGGGGAGACCAAATGGTAACCAGTTCCCCCATAGATGCCCTCCCATTTCCACTCAGAACCACTAGACTTTCCCTAGGGATGCCACAAGGAGCCAGCCTTGCCCTGAAGGTTTCAGAATCCAGCTGTGACTTACTTTAAATGTCCTTTTGGCTTAGAAAGAAGAAAGAATTGTTACTCCTATAGGCATAGGGTAATGGCAATGACACCTAACGCCTGTACAGTCCACCCCCTGACCTCCCCTAGCTGCAACTTACCAAACTTCCCCACCCTCTCATGACTTTGATCCAGCGAGGGAGCTAAAGTGATTTGCCCAAGGTCCCATGACTCATTGCAACAGAGTCAGGCCTCTGACAAATCTTTTGACTCTAATGTCCACTGTTCTTTCCATCAAAGTAGGATTTCATACTGTCTGTCATTCTTGCACTGTCTTCATAATTTTGGCCTTGACCTACCTACCATCTGCCCTATTAATGTTTATATTGACAGATTCTTAAATACATTTACGTAGAAAGGAATATTTTTATTGCTATCATAAAATGGAAAACCAGAATCACTTGCCATAAATGGAAAACGACTATAAAAATAATACAGGCATACCTCAGAGATAGTGAAGGTTCAGTTACAGACCAACGAAGCAAAGCAAATCACACAACAAAGCAAATAACACAATAAAGCAAGTCACACAATAAAGCAAGTCACACACATTTTTTAGATTCTCAGAACATATGAAAGTTATGTTTATACTGTGCCATCGACTATTAAGTGTGCAACAGCATTTTGTCTAAAAAGAGTAACATACCTTGATTAAAGAATGCTTTATTGCAAAAAATGCTAACAATCATCTGAGCCTTCAGCAAGTCATAATATTTTTGCTGGTAGTGGGTCTTGCCTAGATGTTGGTGGTTGATGACTGATCAGGGTAGTGGTTGCTGAAAGTTGGGGTGGCTGTAGCAATTGCTTAAAAATAATAAAACAATGAAGTTTGGTGCATTGATTGACTCTTCCTTTCACGAAAGATTCCTCTGTGGCATGCAATGCTGTTTGATCGCATTTTACCCACAGTAGAAATTTCAAACTTGGAGACAATCCTCTCAACCCTGCTGCTGCTTTATCAATTAAGTTGATATTATATTCTAAATTCTTTCTTGTCATTTCAACAACGTTCATAGCATCTTCACCAGGAGTAGATTCCATCTTTTTTTTTTGGAGTTGGAGTCTCACTTTATCACCCAGGCTGGAGTGCAATGGCACGCTCATGGCCACCCCAGCGTCGACCTTCTGGGCTCCAGTGATCCTTCCGCCTCAGCCTTCCAAGTAGCAGGAATTAGAGGTGCATGCTACCACACCCTGCTAATTTTTTTATTTTACTGTAGAGACAAGGTCTCACCATGTTGCCCAGACTGGTCTCGAACCCATGGGCTCAGGCGATCCTCTCGCCTTGGCCCCAAAGTGCTGGAATTACAGGCTTGAGTCACCATACCCAGCCATCTTAAGAAACAATTTTCTTTGCTCATCCATAAGAAACAACCTCTCACCCATTTAAGATTTGATCATGAGATTGCAGTAATTCAGTCACATCTTCAGGCTCCATTTATAATTCTAGCTCTCTTGTCATTTTCACTACTTCTGTAGTTTCTTCTACCAATTAAGTCTTGAGCCCCTCAATGTCATCCCTGAGAGAGACTCCAAACTCCTGTTAATGTTGATATTTTGTCCTCATCCCATGAATCACAAATGTTCTTAATGGTGTCTTGAAGGGTGAATCCTTTCCAGAAGGTTTTTAATTTACTTTGCTCAGATCCATCAAAGGAATCTGTCACCCAGGCTGGAGTGCAGTGATGCTCATGGCCACCCCAGCGTCAACCTGTTGGACTCATGTGATCCTTCTGCCTCAGCCTTCCAAATAGACAGAACTACAGGCACAGCATTTATCAATTAAGTTTACCATTTTATACCACGCCCTATTAATTTTTTTAAAAATTTATTGTAGATAGCCAGGCTCGGTGGCTCAGCCTGCAATCCCGCACTTTGGGAGGCCGAGGTGAGTGGATTGCCTGAGTCCATGGGTTCGAGACCCGCCTGGGCAACTTGGCGAAATCTCATCTCTACAATAAGTCAAAAATCAGCCGGGCATGGTAGCACGCGCCTGTAATTCCGGCTACTTGGAAGGCTGAGGCGGAAGGATCGCTGGAGCCCAGCAGGTCGAGGCTGTGGTGGCCGGGAGCGGCCACTGCACTCCAGTCTGGGTGACAGAGTGAGACTCTAACTCAAAAAAAAAAAAAATTTATTATAGAGCTGAGGTCTCCCCAAGTTTCCCGGGCTGGTCTTGAGCCCATGGGCTCAAGCAATCCACTCACCGTGGCCTCCCAAAGTGCTGCGATTACAGGCTACGCCACCAAGTCCAACCCTGGCCAGTACTTTTATGTTATGGAGATGACTTCCTTCCTTAAACTTCATGAACCAACCTCCATCAGCTTCCAACTTTTCTTCCACAGCTTCCTCACCTCTCTCAGCCTTCATGGAATTGAAGAGAGTTAGGGCCTTGCTCTGGATTAGGTTTTGGCTTAAGGGAATATTGTGACTGCTTTGAGCTAGCCAGGTCACTGAAACTTTCTCCATATCAGCAATAAGTCTGTCTTCACTTTCTTATCTTTCCTGTATTCATTGGAGTAGCAATTTTAATCTCCTTTAAAAACTTTTTGTTTGCATTCACAACTTGGCTAATTGTTTGTCACAAGAGGCCCAGCTTTCAACATGCCTTTCTCACTAAATGTAATCATTTCTAGCTTTTGATTTAAAGCAAGAGACGTGTGACTCTTCCTTTTACTTGAATACCAAGGGGACATTGTAGGGCTATGAACTAGCCTTTCTTTCTTTCTTTCTTTCTTTCTTTCTTTCTTTCTTTCTTTCTTTTTTGATTCAGAGTCTCGTGACTACCACAGCATTTACCTACTGAGCTTAGGCAGTCCTCCACCTCAGACTTCCAAGTAGCTGGAACTACAGGTAAGCGCCACCATGCCCGGCTAATTTTTTGATTTATTGTAGAGACAAGGTTTCACCAAGTTACCCAGACTGTTCTCAAATCCCTAGGCTCAGGCAAACCTCTTACCTTGACCTCCCAAATCGCTGAGATTACAGGCATGAGCTACTGTGCCCGGCCTGGCCTAATTTCAATATTATTGTGTCTCAGGGAATTAGGAGGTCCGAGGAGGGGGACAGAGAAGTAAGAACGGCAAGAATACACACAGCATTTATCAATTAAGTTTACCATTTTATACGGGTGTGTGTTGTGGTACCCCAAAACAATTACAATAGAAACATAAGAGATAATTAATCACAGAGTACCATAACAGATATGATAATAAAGAAAAAGATTGAAATACTGTGAGAATTACTAAGATGTGACACAGAGACACAAAGTGAGCATATGCTGTTGGAAAAATGGTGCTGATAAACTTACCACAAACATTCTATGTATAAAAAAAGGAAAAGGCAATATGCAAAGCTCACTAAATCGAGGCACAATAAAACAAGATATGCCTGCATAATGAAAGCAAAGTGATGTTACCAAGTCCTAGTGAAATTTCTCTTCCTGCCCAAGGCTCAGAGCCTGATGCTCCTTTTCCCTTTGCTAATAAAGGAGATTAACAGCTGTTACAGAAGCGCTAAAGACTAGGACCAAAATGAAGCTTTCTCTTTGATACAATCAGAATTGAAAGGGATTTGAAAAGGGAATACTGTCCTCACATCTGACTGGATATTATTTAAAGCAAGCATCCACATGCCTCCTGACACATATGTTCTCAAATACCAACAGCGATGTCTATTTCCCACTTTGGAAAAATTGCTCCATGCCGTAATGAATTTCTGATGTTTAAATCCATTGAGAAGACTGAAACTGGAACATGAGAGATTCAGTTTGAAAAGAGGAAAATAACTTTTGGTTTTGTAGTACATTGCTCTTCAAGTGATATAAAAGAATTTTTTTAAAAATTCAATCCAATAAGTGAAAGTTGAGAACACTAGACACTAGGACATCTCCTTTCCTAGAAAGCATCAAGGACAGGCCAAATATGTGCAGTGGGATACAGTCTTGGAGGTCATTTAATGCAGACTCTCTTCCTCAGCATTCGTTAGTAGTCCATTCTTATCCATGGGGAATACATTCCAAGACCCCCAGCAGATGCCTGAAACTACAATACTGAACCCTGTATATGACGAGGGACCCCTCCCACCAAAACCCGGAATTATCTTTTGGAGGGCAGGCCCTGCAGTATAGAATTTCCCCACTAGTTAAGTGTTCTAGGAACGCATTGGCATCCGTGTACTAGCTAGTGTTGTGGTAAGAGCTTTGGTGAAAATCTTTGGTGAAATTTTTGGAGATTCTTTCAACGCATTTGCCCATTTCATGACGGGTGATTTACAAACACACCTACCCACACCATGCTGAGTGTTCAGCAGTTTTTGACCAAAAAAAGCATGACCTCCATGCCACACCCTCCTTATTCACCCAATCTCTCCCCAAGCAACTATGTTTTTGTTTCCCTGGATTAAAAAAAAAAATCCTCAAAAAGAAACATTTTGCTGATGTGGAAGAGGTGAAACAAAAAACAAGAGAAGACTAAAAGACATCAAAGTTGATGAGTTCAGAAACTGTTTTGAGCAGTGGAAAAAGCATCTCAAGTAGTGTATTGCACCAAATGGAGAGTACTTTGAAGGTGACTGAAGTTTAAACATGTAAGAATAGATACACAATCTTTTTCCTAAATAAAGTCTGGGTTTTTTGGAACCCCCCTTGTATACTACTTTTTTCTTATACATACTTACCCATGATAAAGTTTAATTTATAAGTTAGGCACAGCAAGAGATTAACAACAACAACTAATAATAAAATAGAATGATTATGACAATATGCCACTATCATTACTCTTGAGTTTGGGGCCATCATTAAGTCAAATAAGGGTGAACTTGAACACAAGCAGTGCCTTACCACGACAGTTGATCTGATAAACTGAAACTGCTATAAACTGACAAGTGGGTGGATAGGGTAGATAGTGTGGAGATGCAAGATTATATCTTGCTACTCAGAACAACACACAATTGAAAACTTAGAAGTTGTTTATTTTTCAAATTTTCCATTTAACATTTTCAAACTGCAGTTGACCATGGGTAACTGAAACCCCAAAAGCAAAACCATGGATAAGGAGGGTCCACTGTATACCTCAGATACATGGACATGCATGTGGGCAAGATACATGCATGCACACACACACGCGCACACACACACACGCAAAATACACACACACAAACATACACTATCTTACGCCTGATTCTCCACAGGTGTCCAGCCATGGGACCTCTGCTGAGATGATTCCTTCCATGGCCAACGTCAGTCCTGTTGCTAGCTTGTTCTTAGACTGTGCCGTTTAGATTGACACCCCATAAAACCTCCCTGGACAGTTCTGTCCAGCAGGGCCTCCAGCTTGACAGTAGAGAAGGCCAGATGTGCTCTACTATCTTTAAAATTTAATTATAGAGTTGTATCCCATAGAACTTTCTGTACTGCGGGAAGTGCTCTGGAGTCCTCACCGTCCAATACAATAGCCACAAGTCCCATGTAACTATTGGGCATTTGAAATGTGGCTAGTGTGAGGGAAGAGCTCAATTGTACATTTTATTTTATCCAAATTGCACATGTGGTTGGTGGCTACTTTTTGAACAGCACAGCTCAAGAGTATTTGACAATTAAGAGACCTCTTGAAAGACATCTCTTGGACCAGTACTTGGTCCAGGTGGAAGTAAAAAGGTGTCCCCACTCCCCCACCCCCACTCTTTGCACCATCATTATCCATCCTATGTCCTTCAAAAGGAAAAAAATGTGGAGGGATGAACCCATCCTCCTTTCTGAATATCCCTTCTTCACTTCCTTTCCCCTATATTCCTCTCTTTCCCACATCCATATCCCATATCCCACATGCCAGACTTCCGGGGAGGAGCCTAGAGCTTTCCCTGAAAGGGGACAGAAAGGAGATTTGGAACTTGCTGCCAAGAAGAGCCAAGCAAACATGCCTCTGGAGTATGTGTAAATGAAAGAACAGAATGTAAAAAATGGACTTTCACTCTGTTTGCTGCTATGACAAAAATACACATGCAATTAGGGAACTAATGTCCGTATGCTTAGATTGAGGAGTTAGAGTACGTTTGTTTAGATGTGGATGTGATATCATGGTTATGTAAGAAAATTTCCTTATTTGGAGGAGATGCATGCTGAAAGACTTAGCAAAGAAGTGCCATGAAATAATATCGGTCTGTGTATGCAAACATGCATATGTGTGGGCATTTGAACACCCACACACCAAGATAGACAGATACATCCATACATACACATGTGGATACACACACAGAGTGGATAAATGCATTGATATAGAAATACATAGGCCAGGCTCGGTGGCTCAGCCTGTAATCCCAGCACTTTGGGAGGCCGAGGTGAGTGGATTGCCTGAGCCCGCAGGTTCGAGACCTGCCTGGGCAACTTGGCAAAACCTCATCTCTACAATAAATCAAAAAATTAGCCGGGTGTGGTAGCGCGTGCCTGTAGTTCCAGCTACTTGGAAGGCTGAGGCGGAAGGATCGCCGGAGCCCAGCAGGTCGAGGCTGCGGTGGCCGGAGCGGCCACTGCACTCCAGTCTGGGCGACAGTGAGATGCCAACTCAAAAAAAAAAAAAGAAAAAAGTAATACATAGACTAATACATATATGGATCCATACAAAGATTACATAATAGATGATAGCAATAGACAGATAAATAGATAATGGGGAAAACTTTATACTTGTTCAACACAGGCATGGTCATTGGGTGCTCATGGGAAGAAATGATGGACAACAGGAACTACTCTCATTAAAAAAAGTTTTTATTACTGCCAAGTGGAGGTCTCTTAAGACCAGGGTGAGAAGTGGGTGGATGTCGCGTCACCAGCCCTTCCGATCAGGTGATGCACAGGAGGGGCAGCAAGGCAGGGCCAGGCAAGGTCCACACATGGGGGAGAGATCACAGGAAGGATGAAGGAGTGACCATCTGCATGGGCAGGATGGTAAGGACGATAAGCAGTGGGCAGGACAGTATGGGATTCTCCCTACCCAACCTGCTTCCCTCTCTAGAACTCTTGCCTCATTCCAGGTCTTACAGTAGCAAGGAGCCTGGACGGAACAGAAACTGGGGGTCACCAAGACTGGCAAGGGGGTGGCAGAAGGAAGGAAAAGAAAGCAAAGCGTATTGAGTCCAGGGAACTCTGCTGTTGGGACAAGTCGCCTGCAGGGACAAAGGAGAATGGATGGAGCCTGGGCTTATTGTACCTGTGCCATTCTCAAAGAAACTGATGGGGAGGGGCTGAGACAGCAGTCTCCCACCCTGGATATACACACTCAAGTCCCAATCTCACCCACACTTTACCTGCTATGGCCATCAGGGGTACTACAGACTCAGGGGGTACTAGTCTCCCTAACTTTGTGGACCATGCAAGAAATGAGGAAAGCTGCATCAAGGTTTCTTTGATGACCCCAGCTAGATATGCATGCCCTCCTGTGGGTCAAGGAGTCAGTCAGCTCTCCCCACACACAGGATTGAGGTCTGGCCTGAATTCTTACCCCAACAGGGCTTGAGATAGGCTTGGGGTGGGGTACCACTCAGACACTTGTCTAGTGCTGTGGCCCAGCACAGCTGATAGCAGGAGGAGCTCAGAGGTTCCAGGGCAGGCAGGGCTGCTGCAGGCACACTGCCAGCAGACTTCTAGAAAAAGCAAGAGGAGACCCTTAGCTGCCAGTGATGCCATCTGTTTAGAACACCTAAGACCCCAGGGCTGCCTGCCACCCAAGCTGTATCCCACACAACTCCAGAGGACTCCATTCACACAGTAGACTTCAGGGATGGCAATCTCTTGACATGTGCACTGTGGGGCTCTGAGGAGCCATGGATCCTAGCTCAGGCCTTCACCAGAAATGGGAGAAGTGGTAAACCTCTCAGTCTTCCCAGCACACAAACCCCTCTCCTCCCAAGTACCTGTGCAGAGACGATTCCTGGGGAAACCCTTGGTACAATCAGACCCTGGAAAGCACCTATAATATGAGGGTGGATTCATTCAGAGGGAGGAATTGGGGTTGGGGGTACAGGGGGGAGCGTGGTGAGAGGCAGGGAGTTTAGATGCAGGGAGGTGCAAGGAAAGTCAGAAACCTTAGGCAGGAATTAGAGGAGATAGATAATACAACTCTATACTGCCCTCCTCCCCAAGTTAGGGCTTTGGGAAATTGGGGAAGAGTGATTAAATCCCAGGAAGGTGCTGGGGACAGTGCATTTCTTAGAGACTGTGTATGCCCAGTATCTAGCACAGGGCCTGGTATATGGGAGGTACTGAATAAATGTTGGATGGATGGATGGATGGATGGCTGGATGGATGGATGGATGGATGGAAGATGGGTGGATGGAAGGAAGGATGGATGGATGGATGGGTGGATGGGTGGATGGGTGGATGGATGGATGGATGGATGAATGAATGGGTGGGTGGGTGTGTATTTTGCGTGTGTGTGTGTGCGCGTGTGTGTGTGCATGCATGTATCTTGCCCACATGCATGTCCATGTATCTGAGGTATACAGTGGACCCTCCTTATCCATGGTTTTGCTTTTGGG
>CAUYQG010054518.1:0-13804 GCA_963574415.1 Tarsius wallacei | reverse complement strand
CTATTCTCTCTTGTATATTAAAAAAAAATTTGTGATGCAGTTTAAAACAAATGTAAATATAAAAGACAGTACAAATAACGTTTTTTCCAAATGTAGAAATTGGCTCAAGTGTACGATTTCTGTAAACTATTATAATTTTATAAAATACTGTTAGTTTTATGTGATGTTAAAACATTTGTATATATTTTATTAATGATTGATATAATAAATGCATCTAAATGGGACAACTTTTTCCTGTCTAATGTTTTAACCCTAACCCCTTCCCCTTCTCTCCCCCTCCTCCTCCCCCACCCCCTCCCCCACCCCCTCTCCTCTCCTTCCTCTCCAGCCTTGATTTCTCAGGCCATCCTTCCACCTCACCCTCTCCAGTAACTTGGACTACAGGTGTGTGCCACCATGCCTGGCTAATTTTTTTGAATTTTTTGTAGAGATGAGGTCTTGCTATGTTGCTCAAGCAGGTCTTGAATTCCTGGGCTCAAGCAGTTTTCCTGCCTTGGCCTCCCAAAGTGCTGGAATTACAGGTGTGAGACACCACGCCTGGCAATCTATATTATTTTTCAAATGAGTTCTTTGATGCTTGAAGTTACAGCAATAGGTAGTCTATTTTACTTTACCTGGAAAAGAGACTTCCATAGATAGGTGAATTTTGAACCTTAGCTACAAAGCTTCAAAAAATTTTTTTAAAATGTACTTTTGATGACAGGGTTTATAATTCATTTTTATGTTCAGTTTCTTTTTGGTAAAATATGCATAACATAAAAATTACCATCTTAACTATTTTTAAATGTATAGTTTGATAATATTAAGTACATTTATATTGTGCAGCCATCATCACTATTCATCTCCAGAACTCTTCAACTTCCCAAACTGAAACTCCACACCCATTAGATGATAACTCCCTACATTCCCTCCCCCCAGTTTCTGGCATTCTGGCACCATTCTACTTTCTGTCTCTAGGAAACTGACTGCTCTAGATACCGCATATAAGTGAAATCATACACTGTCTCTTTGTGACTGGCTTATTTCATATGCATATTGTTCTCAAGTTTATTCAGGTTGTAGTATATGTCAACATCTCTCTTCTTTTTAAGGCTGAGTAATATTCCGTTGTATGTACACACCACATTTTGCTTACCCATTCATCTGTTGATGAATACTTGGGTTGCTTCAGCATTTTAGCTGTTGTGAATAATGCTGATGTGAACATGCGTGCACAACTATCTCTTCAGCAACCTTCTTTCAGCTATTTTAAGTATATACCCAGAAGAAGAATTCCTTCTGTTTTTTCTCATGTGGTAAATCTGTTTTTAATTTTTTGAGGAATTGTCATACTGTTTTCCACAGTGGCTATACCATTTTATATTCTAAGCAGCTGTGTACAGTGGTTCCAGTTTTTCCATATCTTAACCAACACTTGTTTTACTGTTTCTGGGTCTTTCTTTTTCTTTTTTTGGTAGTAGCCATCCTAATGGGTGTGAGGTAGTTTTGCATCATGGTTTTGATTTGCATTTTACTAATGACTAGTGATGTTGGGCATCTTTTCATGTGTGTATTTGTCCATTTGTAGATCTTCTTCGGAAAAATATCTTAAGTCGTTTTCTGATTTTTGAATTGTGTTTTTTGTTGTTGAGTTTTAGGAGTTCTCTATATATTCTGGATATTAGTCCCTTATTAGATACATAATTTGCAGATATTTTCTCCCATTCTGTGTGTTTATAATTCATCTTAAAAAAGAGGTTAAAATATGTTTGAAGGCCCTTTTTTACCTTCGTGATTCCGATTTCTGTCTTAATATTTATTTTATTATTTTATTTTAGAGACAGGGTCTCGCCTTGTTGGCTAAGCTGGAGTACAGTAGTGTGATCATAGCTCACTGCAGACTTGAACTCCTGGGCTCAAGTGATCCTCCTTCCTCAGCCTCCCAAGTAGCTGGGACTACAGGTACATGCCATTGTGCCCCAGCCCCTGTCTCAGCATTTTTTTTTTTTTTTTGAGTTGGAGTCTCACTCTGTCGCCCAGACTGAAGTGCAGTGGCACGCTCCTGGACACCGCAGCCTCGACATGCTGGGCTCCGGCAATCCTTCAGCCTCAGCCTTCCAAGTAGCCGGAACTCCAGGCATGCGCTACCATGCCCGGCTAATTTTTGGTTTATTGTAGAGACGAGGTCTCGCCTAGTTGCCGGGGTGGCAGTCCACTAGCCTCAGCCTCCCAAAGTGCTGGGATTACAGGCTGAGCCACCGAGTCTGGCCTGTCTCAGCATTTTTAATGGAACATAACTCATCCTTTATTTATTGAGTTAGTGCTGTCATAAATATTACTGTTTTGTGCCATTGGGATTTTTAGGGTTTTCAGTGTAGGGTAGAGGTCATCAGCCTCTATATTAGATGGCCGCAGAGAGAGACACATTAGCCTGGTTGTGGCTTTTGAAGCTTCCCTTTTAGTATCATCTTTTTGAAGATGCCTTCAAATGGCAAGGGATTTTTTGCTGTGTCTGCCTCTGCTTGCTATTCATAGTCTCTTTTTGTTTTTGTTGCTCTTGAAATGTATCAAGGGATAGAACTGAAGTTTATAAAGAAAGTAATTGTAGCTATTTCACTTAATACCTATATGTCCTTGGGCAAGTTACTAACCTCTTAGCCTCATCAGTAAAGAAAAATTTGTTGGAAGCGAGTGTAGTGGCACATGCCTGCAATCCCAGCACTTCGGGAGGGCGGAGGCGAGAGGCTTATCTGAGCTCAGGGGTTCAAGACCAACCATGGTGAGACCTCATCTCTACAATCGATCAAAAAATTAGCTGGGCATGATGGCTCATGCCTGTGATTGCACCTACTTGGAAGACTGAGGTGGAAGGATTGCCCGAACCCAGCAGTCCAAGGCTGTGGTGGCCATGAGCCTGCCTCTGTACTCTAGCCTGGGCGAAAGAGTGAGACTCCAACTCAGGAAAAAAAAGAAAAAAGTTGTTGGGTTAATTAAATAGTTAATACATGTGAAAGCTCTGAGAACAGAGACTGGCATATAGTAAACCCACCCTACCCTCAGTTGGGTCTGCTAGGATCAGTGGAGCTTATTTTAACACTGTGACATCATCTGATTGGAATTGGTCTTGGACTGTTAATAGCAGGAGTACCTCAGAATGGTGATTCTAAAAGAAAGACTCATCAGCCTTCTAGGAGTGTTTGCATCTTCTAGGCCTCTCCCTGTCTTATAGACGCGCCTTTTCTTTCCTGTCCTGACACCAAAGATTGGGTTTCTGTAGGAGACAGACCAGGCTTGCCTGGAAAGAAAACGTCTCTGGAGCTATTAGACCGTGACTAATTCTCATTTCCAGAATGTAAAGGCGGCAGTTTAGGTAACATTTGACATAAGTTTTATGTGACGTAACATTACTCCATTTAACTTAGGGTTTTGGTTACCTGAGAAGTAATGAACTTAATTCCTGAGAACTTTGAGAAGAAATATGGCATTTGTACTGCAACTGCTGTCAGGGTTACGCAACAGGATTTGGAACTGGGAAAGGAGGCACAGGGTGGGCTTAAGGGTTGTATCTGATCCAGAAACCACTCCTCCCTTTTCTTCCACCAAGGCCTGTGTTTTCTTCTAGTATTAGGGATCCAGTAGAAGATACGAATGTCACCAAAATCACTTCATCCTGAAGGGAATTCCTGTTGACTAGCAACTGCTAGGAAGAGACTGTCCCTAATTCCCAAAGATATTTTTATTTCAAACTACCTCTCTAAGGTAAAAGAAACCTCAGCTGTCCCAGCAGCTTCTACTGTTCATTGTAGTGGCAAATGGCCAGGCATCCTTAGCTCAACCTCTGACTTCCCTAGTGCTTTCTTCGCCAGTGGGGCTGTTGATGTCTTATAACTCTTGTGTGGTTGCTTTAGAATATCTAATGGTGCTCCTTATAAAATAGAGCTTTTTAAAAAAGACATTTTTGATATGGTTTGAATCTTAGACTAATACGGGTTGAATATTCTTTATTCACAATGCTTGGAAACAAATGTTTTAGGTTTTGGATTTTTTTTGGTTTTGGAATATTTGCATAAATATAATCAGATATCTTGGGGAGGGAACCCAGGCTTAAACATGAGATTTATTTGTATATACTTTATACACATAGCCTGAAGGTAATTTTATATATTTTTAATAATATTGCGCATGAAATAAAGTTTATGTACATTGAACCATCAAAAACAAAAGTGACAGGTATGAAATTTTCATTTGTGGCATCCTGTTGGCACTCAAGAAGTTTTGGATTTTGTAGCAGTTCTGATTTTGGATTTTTGTATTAGGGATGCTAACCCTGTAGTATCTTCAGTCACTGCAGTCCATACAAGACTCAAATGAAAACAATTCTTGTGTGTTTGTGTACATGCATGTGTTGAAGTCAGATTAGTGAACTCCGTCTACTTCTGACTTTTCTTCGTCCTGAAGTAAAGGCTCTACTCCTCCTTGTTTTGTTTCAACATATTTTGTGCCATTAGCATACTCTGCTTTGTTAGTGAGTTTTTTCTCAGTCAGTAGACATAAAAAAGCAAAACAAACAGAAAAGTGAAACAATATGGAACTTAAAGATTGAGTAAAGAAGGAATTGAGAAGAGGCATATCACAGAAGTGATACCATGGAATCTTTCTAAACCCTTTAATTTTCATTGTCTACCATTGCTCCCAGAAAAAGAAAAACAAACTCTTTTTTTTTTTTTCTCATTTGAGAAAAGGCTTTTTGTTTTGCATAATGGTTTTATTCTGGATTTTTCTTAGCATATTCTAAACTTTTTGGGGAAAGAATTGTTTGTGCTGTTTGTTTTAAATATGTCTTTAATGCATACGCTTAGGATTTGTGGCCACAAACTTGGTTTGCAAGTACCTGTTGTCTTTGAAATGCCTGATGCCTGATCCCTAACCCTAACCTTAACCCTAACCCTAACCCTTGACACTTCTGTGGAGCTCAACTTGAAAACTAAGACATTAGACTTTCTGTTTTTTAAGCTTAAACCAAACACAGGCAGTTTTAGTTCCTGTTTTGCAAAAATTGACATTCAAAATGTATTACCCGAAAAAGCAGCCTTTCCTTCATTTGTAGTATTTTGGAATTGAAACTGTGAATAACACTAGGCATCAAACTTTTTGAAAGATTTGTTGGTTACTCATCTATTTTTAAATGAACTTTGCTGGAAGAATTACACTTTTACCATTCATGATTTAGAAAATAATACATTCGTCCCTTGGTGTCCATGGGGGATTGGTTCCAAGACTCTACAGGTAACAAAATCCCTGGATACCCAAGTCCCTTGTGTAAAAAATGGTGTAGCATATAAAATGGTGTGCATGTAACCCATACACATCCTCCTATTCACTTTAAATTGTCTCTAGATTACTTATAATGCCCAATACACTGTAAAGAGTTGTTAGGCTGTATTGTTTAGGGAATAATAACAAGAAAAAACTGTATGTGTTCAGTACAGATGCAACATTTTTTTTTTCCTCCAAGTATTTTTAATCTGCAGTTGGTTGAATCCATGGAGACAGAACTCATGGGTGCAGAGGACTGGCTATATATTCATCCTTTTATATTCCTTGCCGTGTAGTTCTTAAAGAATGCACTAGCATGTCTTCAGCTGCCTGCAGCCTTTTTCTACTTTTACTACTTCCAGTAGTATGCGCTGAAGTAAAGTTTAATAGCGCTGTTCTCATAGGTAGATAGGTAAGTTTCAAATAGGAAATTTGCTTATATAATTATAGGATTTCAATGGAGTTACTTCTACTTTGCATAATGTCTATATTTAGTTAGTAGAAAGTTTCCCAATCTTATCCCGAACACTATACATAGTAACTTATATGCTTAGATAAATGCATTTTCATGTATATATGCGGCTTATAAAAGATTAGAGAAAAACATAAATGTTAGCAATTTTCTTAAATGTGAATTCCTAAGGTTGTTGCTGTTTCAGTAACAAATGAAAATAAATTCCAAGCATCTTGACACAGTTCTGTTTTCTATTAGGTTTTTTTGTGATATTTTGTGTATGTGTTTTTAACTCTATTTGTTAAAACACATCATTCTTCATTATGAGGCTAGGTTAATTGCCTGCTGATTGGCTTCCTAACAATTTCAGTAATTAACCTCAAATTGTGTTTTCTCTTCTTAAACCATTTCCCCTTTTAGTCAGATAAATTTTATTTATCCAGATGATGTGACAATTTAGAAGTATTCCTATTAGCTCTGATATCGCTTAGAGTTTCTCCAACTCTTTGCACATCTGTCTCCTAGCAGCTCTGAGAGTTGAAGTTCCATGGTTTGGAATTTAATCTGTAATTGTTAAAATTTTCTCTTATTGCTACTGCCCTGTCTATGTTAAGTCATAATATCAGATTATAGAAAGCAGTATTTCTGTTTAGGTCTTTATGGAGAGGATAGATAAGATTTTTTCCTTGTGGCTCACTATGTAACTTCTCCCAAAACTACCACAGAACAAGTAGCCTACAGATACTCAGCTGTAATTTCCTTCTCCCTCTTTTAGTAAAATGCCAACTTGCACAGATCAAAGATCAAGTTAAGCAACTGTATCTTAAGGCAGAAAAATAACAAACCAGTCACTTAATTATGTGCTCTTTGTATGTGCAGTACAAATATCAACCTCTTAGTTTGTAAATTGCTGAGAAAGTTAGATTAAAATGTATGGTTTTTGTCCTAAACAAACCACTTGTAGCACAGTCGATCTTTTCTTTGGTTGCCTCTAAGAACTTAAAACAAAAATTGAAACTTTTTTATCAGTCCGAATACTTTCCCTGTGTTTTGAAATACTCCTCCTGTAACTATATTTTGATTAGTCTGATATATTACTTTTTACTGGCTTAGAAAGTATATAATTGGTATATTTTATAGAAAAAAATTGTAGCTAACACAGATTCATAATTCAAGCTTAAAGATTTATTTATATTTTCTGAAAATTTTATATGTGAATTTGACAGCATGATATTTGTTAAAAACAAAAGAGGTTTTCAGTAGCTTTTTTTTTTACAACAGGATTTATTAAGAGGACAGAAACGTTTCCATAGTGGGAGGGGATCAAAGGGGTTTCCCTCAGTAGCTGTTTAAAAAACTGTGTGATCTGAGATACTCTTGAAAAAATGAATAAAATTATTTTTGTTTCATACCAAGAAATGGATGAAAAGAAGCTGCTGAATCCAGGGTTGAAGGTTCGTAAAAGCCTCTGGGATTATACTCTGAAGAACCAGCATATGGAATGCCTGAGTGACTGAAGAAAATGGGTGCTAATGCATCTAACTATCCTCATTCGTGTTCCCCGAGGATAGGGGGGAATTCACAGGCTCAACAGACTTTTATAGGTAACTTTCAGTTTTTCTAACTTTGTTTTATTTTGTCACAATAAATAGAATTGTGTGTTTTCAGTGGTCTTTGTAGATGAAAAGAAAGTTAAGCTGTAGAAAAGTTATTATAGGTTATAATTCTTCAGCATCTAGATTTTTCCTCCCAAAAAATAACTATCTGGCTTGTATGGTTACCTTAGGAAGGCTAACAGTTTCCATTGGTTTGCAAATAGTGAAGTACATATTTCCTGTGTACTGTACTTTTCCATTTATTCTGCTATACAAATGCAGCCCTGGTATAGTTAAGAAGAAAAAGAAACATTTCACAATTATTTACAAGTAATATTCTTAATTTACAAATCTGACTAGCTCTTGTTTCCTAAAAATCCATGATTAAGATCTGTGATATATGGTCTTTGATAGCCAGAGAACCAAGGACTTTAAAAAAAAAAAATCCAGACTAATTTGCTCTGTTTGTCTCTATTACTTATTTAATATCAACATGAGTTATTTGAACTTTTAATCTTCCTTTATAAAAAGCAAAAGTTAATTTTATTTGAGTTGTTCAATAATGTCTGTTTGCAGAGTTTTTCAGCATGAAAAATGTTAACGTAAATGTTGAAAATAAATGTTAAGAAAAAAGAAACAAATTTTCATTTGTTTAATTTTCTTCTTAGGGACATCATCCTATTCTCAACAAGGCTATGGTTGTGAGTCAAAATTGTATAGCCTTGACCATGGCCATGAGAAACCACAAGACAAAAAAAAGAGAACCTCTGGCCTTGCCACCCTCAAAAAGAAGTTTATTAAGCGTCGAAAATCGAATAGGTCTGCGGATCACGCCAAGCAGATGCGAGAACTCCTCTCAGGGTGGGATGTTAGAGATGTCAATGCATTAGTGGAGGAGTATGAGGGAACTTCAGCATTAAAGGAGCTTTCTTTACAAGCCAGTTTGGCTAGACCAGAAGCCCGGACTTTGCAGAAAGACATGGCTGATCTTTATGAGTACAAATATTGTACTGATGTAGACTTAATATTCCAAGAAACTTGTTTTCCTGTTCATCGTGCCATTTTGGCAGCGAGGTGTCCATTTTTTAAAACACTGCTTTCTTCCTCACCTGAATATGGGGCAGAGATAATAATGGACATCAATACAGGTGGTATTGATATGTCCATGTTTTCTGCTTTGTTACATTATCTTTATACAGGAGAGTTTGGAATGGAGGACTCAAGGTTTCAAAATGTCGATATCCTGGTTCAGCTTAGTGAAGAATTTGGAACACCAAATTCCCTTGATGTAGATATGCGTGGACTTTTTGATTACATGTGTTATTATGATGTTGTCCTTAGTTTTTCTTCAGACTCTGAACTGATTGAAGCTTTTGGTGGAAATCAGAACTGTTTGGATGAAGAGCTCAAAGCCCACAAGGCTATTATTTCTGCACGATCCCCATTTTTTCGAAATTTATTACAAAGAAGGATACGGACTGGTGAAGAAATCACAGACCGAACTTTGAGGACTCCCACAAGAATTATATTAGATGAGTCCATTATACCAAAAAAATATGCAAAAGTGATATTACACTGTATGTATACCGACGTGGTGGATCTTTCTGTTTTGCACTGTAGCCCCTCTGTGGGGAGTCTCAGTGAAGTTCAGGCTCTCGTCGCAGGGAAGCCAAACATGACCAGGGCAGAAGAAGCCATGGAACTTTACCACATAGCATTGTTCTTGGAATTTAACATGCTTGCACAAGGTATGAAGTTCTGATTTTTAATTTCGATTTCCAGAATTACATATTTGTCTTCCAAACTGAAAACACAACCAGTGCATTATATGATTTCAGTGTTTGGAATGTTGACGGGGTCAGTTTGTTTTTGAACCTTCAGTTATGACTTCTAAGACAGACTGAGGGTCAGTATTAATGTGGTTCTTTATTTAATATTAAAATTGAGCATTTGGTATTAGTGACTAAGCATTAGATGAGAGTTGAAGTTCATTCTTCTCTAATGTAAGACGATAGTTGTAGGAATATGTAATTACTCACCTACACCTTGTCCCCACCCAAGCTTTGTACTAACCCGGTTTCCCAGAGTTCAAAATTAGATTCTCATATTTACATTCAGTACCTTGTTGATGCTTAAATGTTTGGAATAAGAATAAAAATTCATTACAAAAATGAAGATAGTCACATTTGGATATAAATTTATTTGAATTAGAGAATTGAGCAAGACTTCTGACTTAGATTTTAAAATAGTCCAAATCCTATTTTTAGGTTCAATTTGTATATCAAGCAACAGCCTACAGCATGTAAAGCAGTTAGTGCTAGACTCATGTGCCTTCTTATTAAACCAAAATTTTAAAATTAGGACAGCTCATTTTTTGTGTTATAGGTAAATGAATTCGTAAAAGTTACGTTAAAAGAAGTATGTGTCTTTTGGCAAATGTTGGAGTCTTAACATTTCAAAGACCTTTTGTGGGACAGCAAAGTGACAGAATGCATACTTAACTTTCTATGGCCATATATTAGAAGAAAACAAGCTGTATGACATGAGATTACTTGAGAAATTTAATTTTGCTAATGCATATTAGTTAAAAGAGCATTAGAAATTGCCAATTAGAAGAGAGTGTTAATGGTTTGGGCAAAAGACATGAACTTAAATAAGGAAAGCTAAGCACATTTTTCTAACTTGAAAATAATATGATTTGTATGGTTAAGTCAACCAGTTAATAGGGCTTTGAGAAATTGAAAAACAAAATAGCCCTAGTTAAATAACAATGTCAAGCCTGGTACCAGTGGTGCATGCTTGCAGTCCTAGCTACTCAGGAGGCTGAGGAAGGAGGATCACTTGAGGCTAGGAGTTTGAGGCTGCAGTGTACTATGATCACACCTGTGAATAACCACTGCACTCCAGTCTGGGCAACAGAGCAAGAAGAATCCATCTCTTTAAGAAAAAAAATAAAAGTCTGTAATAAATGGGAAGAAGGCATTGATAAACATGAGTGAAAAAACGTTGCTGCTTTTACATAAAGAATCTTTGAAAACTGTATTTTACCATTATCTTAGTAATAATAGACCTCTTATTACTGTAATCATAATGTCATTAAAATATTTTCTTATTAGTTTAAAATAAGAATCATTATCTTAATAGTAGATCATTTAAATGTCAAATGACAGGAAAAATATGGTATAAAATTCTTCTACTGAAAAATTTGACATTTGTAACATTACCAAAAGGATGTAACAATTGCTGTTTTTTCAAATTGTTTTTATTTTTTGATATGTTTTAATAATAAGAACCCAAAATGTATTGTATATATTTTGCATGAGAAAGCATCCCTTAATATAGTATTTTTTTTTAAGTTTTGAGTGAAAAGTAAAATTGTGAACCAGTTTTTGGATACTTGGTAATACTTACTTATTATTTATCTAGAGTTTTTTTTTTTACCTTCTTAAGCGAGTTAATTTTTGTTATTGTTTAGCTATAAATTATATTTTATTCAGTGTATTTAAAGATATAAAATGACATGCTTCACATTGTCTTAACCTGATTATTCAAACAGGCAAAAAAACAACAACAAAAATCCACCCCAGTATATGAATGTTCCCTTAAATTTGGGTATACATGCTCTTCTGTTTTCATTTGTCATTCAAAATACATTTTGGGTTATTTTTGTTTTGTTTTATGTGACTCATAGTCTTCTCCCTGTACCCTTGATAATATTCATACCAGGGTTTATAACAGACCCTAACTTTAACATAATTTTTGCCTCATTTCCAAGGGAGGAAAAATATTGGGTTACCTGTGGAGGGATTTTACATTAGAAAGCTTAAGAGCTCAGGTTCTGGAACCAGATGCACTGGGTTTAAATTCTTCTCTACCGTGTTGTGACTTGTTTGACCTTAAGTAAGTCGTATAGCCTCTCAAAGCCCCCGATTTCTCTTTTGTAAAATAAGAATTTTAAACCTAATGTAGGATTATTCGGATTAAAGGAAATAATATATGTTAGATGATCTAAATAACACCTGGTAGATAGTAGTCATTTAATAAATGTCACCTGCTAAGTGATAGTCATCATCACAACATATTTTTCACTGCCACATAGATTTATCTAAATATAACTTTTTAAGTTTTAAAAATAATTATATTAATTAACCTCAATACTAAATATGTTTATAAATTTTTTGCCATTACTAATTTTAACAATTTCTTATAATTTTATCACTATTGTGAGCAGTACATACCTCTGATTACACTTATCTAACTGTTGTTTAAGTATCTGGCTGTTTGTCACTCCACAATCAGTTGTTTTCAATAGGAGTTCTGAAGGCTGATTAAGCTCGAGACATCTGTTGTGCATAATGAATTATCATCTCTCCCATGCATCCAGCATGGTACTAGTTATGTACCATTTTGGAGAGAATTGATTAAACAGTCATTTTTTGTGTTTCGTGATTCAGATGAGGACTTTTAGATTGTTAGATAGCCTGAAGGTAAGACTATGATGTTCTCATCTTTGTGTCCCGAATGCCTGGGACTTAGTAGGCATTCAGCTAGTGTTTTTGTATCAATGACTGTTACATTTTATTCTAAATTAGATTTAACTTTATTTTTTATTTTTTGAGTCATGGTCTCACTCTGTTGCCCAGGCTGGAGTGCCGTGGAACGCTCACGGCCACCACAGCCTCGAGCTGCTGGGCTTAGGCGATTCTTCTGCCTCAGCCTATCCTTCTGCCTCAGCCTTCCAAGTAGCTGAAACTACAGGGGTGTGCTACCACGCCCAGCTTATTTTTTGATTTATTGTAGAGAGAAGGTCTCACCAAGTTGCCCAGGCTGGTCTCGAACCCCTAAGCTCAGGCAGTCCTCTTGCCTCAGTCTCCCAAAGTGCTTGGATTACAGGATTGAGCCATTGCACCTGGCCTAGATTTGACTTTAAAATGTAAGGCATGGCCAGGAGCCAGTGCCTCATGCCTGTAATCCTCGTACTTTGTGAAACCGGGGGTGGGAGGATTGCTTGAACACAGGAGTTTGAGACCAACGTGAGCAACATAGCAAGACTTTGTGTCTACAAAAAATTTAAAAAATAAGCCAGATGTGGTGGTAAGTGTCTGTAGTCTAGTTACTGGAGATGCTGAGACAGAAGGATCACCTGAACCCAGAAGGTCAAGGCTGAGGTAAGCAGTGATCATGCCACTCACTACACTCCAGCCTGGATAACATAGTGAGGCCCCTGACTCAAAAAAAGAACAAACACAAAAACAAAATGTAAAGCACAATATCTTATGCAAATAGCCAAAAGAGAGTAGCAGTTGCTGTATCAATATTAGTTAAGATAGACTTTAAATCAAAAAAGTTTACCAAAAAACAAAGAAGAACGTATATATTAAAAAAAGATTCAATACCAGAAGAAAGTATAACAGTCATAAACATTTACACACCTAATGACAAATCACCAATATATGAAGCAAAAACAGACAGAATTAAATGTGAAACAGTTATACAGTAATATTTGGAGACTTCAGTGCCCCACTGTCAATAATGACTAGAATGACCAGACAGAAGAGAAGTAAGGAAATAGAGGACTTAACACAATAAACCAACTAGATCTAATGCGTGTGCATCAGACATATGCAATACACTCTACCTAACAACACCAGCACAATCATCCTTCTCAAGTGCATATAGGACATTTCCCAGTATAGACCACATGTTAGGCCACAGATTAAGTCTCAGTAGATTTTTTGAAAATATGTATTGTACAAAATATCTTCTCTAACCACAGTAGGATGAAAGTAGAAATCAGGTAGAACTAGAAAAAGCACAAATTTGTGGAAATTAAACAGTACACTCTTAAATAACCAATGGATCAAGGAGGTCCTTGAAGACATTATGCTGAGTGAAATAAATCAGTCACAGAAAGACAAATACCGTATGAGTTCACTTATATAGGGTAGAGTAGTAAAAATCATAGAGACAGAAAGTAGAATGGGGGTTTCCAGGGCCTGGAGGGGAGGAAGACGTGGGGAGTTGTTGTGTAATGGGTATAGTTTCAATTTTCCAAGATGAAAAGAGATGTGGCTGGCGATGATTGGTGGCTATGGCTGCACAACGTCATGAATGTCTTTATTAAACTGTACACTAAAATAGATAAGATGGTAAATTTTGTGTTTTGTGTATTTTAACTGCAATTTTTTTTTCTTTTTGAGTTGGAGTCTTACTCTGACGCCCAGACTGGAGTGCAGTGGCCGCTTCCGGCCACCGCAGCCTCGACCTGCTGGGCTCCGGCGATCCTTCCGCCTCAGCCTTCCAAGTAGCTGGAACGACAGGCGCGTGCTACCATGCCCAGCTAATTTTTTGATTTATTGTAGAGATGAGGTCTCGCCAAGTTGCCCAGGCGGGTCTCGAACCCGCAGGCTCAGGCAATCCACTCACCTCAGCCTCCCAAAGTGCGGGATTACAGGCTGAG
>CAUYQG010054517.1:0-11967 GCA_963574415.1 Tarsius wallacei | reverse complement strand
GAATTAATGGCTGAATTCAGAAACTTACTTGTATGCAAACTATAATGAAAACAATAATGAATATTATTGCTGTCTTTTAAAGTCATTTGAAAACTTTCAAAACAGAGAAAAGCTACAAAGTATTTTTCAGATTTTGACATATAAGGCATTTGATTTAGTTTCCAAATGTATGCTGAAAACATTGAAAGTATATTGAAATCTCTCCTAGCCGGGCTCTGTGGCTCAGTCTGTAATCCCGTGCCTTGGGAGGCTGAGGTGAGTGGATTGCCTGAGCCTGAGGGTTCGAGACCCGCCTGGGCAACTTGGCGAGACCTCATCTCTACAATAAATAAAAAAATTAGCTGGGCGTGGTAGCGCACGCCTGTAGTTCCAGCTACTTGGAAGGCTGAGGCGGAAGGATCGCCAGAGCCCAGCAGGTCGATGCTGTGGTGGCCGGGAACGGCCACTGCACTCCAGTATGGGTCACTGAGTGAGACTCCAACTCAAAAAATAAATAAATAAATAAAAAATAAATCTCTCCTGACACTGTAATCAGAGACTTAGAATAAATAAGGAGAATTTAGTTTAGAGCTCATTATAATTTGTTGTAAATTTTAGATACTACTGGAAAATATAAATAATATATTTATATATTATGTAATATTTATAGTATATTTATAATATTAATATACTGCTATATATTATTTTATATTTTTGCATACATACATAAGATATATATTACAAAATATGTAAATAATATGTATTATAAAAATGTATTTCTTTCAGTCAAATAAATATATATATATTTCTGTAAAAGAAATGTTTCAGTATGTATGAATGTATGACTATGAGACTTCTAGGTCAATTCTTACACAGGTTAAAGCCAAAAGTCTATTGTCTTATCCACTACATAGAAAACCCAATATGTAGATAGCAAAGTATCACCAAAGGCTACATGATTATGAGCTTACATTTTAGAACATAAAGCATTATAATGTATATTAATAGTTAATTTTTACCTTTAATCTATTCTGTTAACCTCACCATCACATCTCTTACACTCAGGTAAAGCAAAATGGAATAAAAATTTCTTTGATTTCTTGATGCCAGCATAAAAGCCATAGCACTTAGTTTTTAGATCAAATTAGCAAATGTATGCAATCATCTTCATTAAATTATTTTTTCTATGATATATGACATCAAAATTTATTGATGTGCTAAATGTGACAATATTTAGTCATATATGACTGAAAAAATACCCCACCAAAAAGCATATTAAATGTAATGGAAAGTCTCTTGCTCTTTCAAATAATATTTTACATATTAGTACTTAAGAGCTAGATTCACAGTTCTAAGACATTAAGGATACTGTGTCCTTTTTCTATTTTGTCTTGGGTTTTGTCTTTTTTTTTTTCATTGTCCATAAAAGCTTATCACCATAGTTATGCTTCTGCCAGCAGGATGAAATAAGAGGAAAAAAAAATAGGCTACTTTTTTCTTTAAAAACCAGACAATACAATTGCCTGACTACACCACCTGTCCTTTATCCTGCTGGCAAGTCCTAGCTTCAAGATATAGTGATAAGATAGTCTTTTCTTGGCTATCCCGTCCCAGCTATTCCACCCCATAGAAAAATGGGCAAAAATATATTCATATTTTTTCATTTCTTGGCTATCCCATCCAATAGAAAAATGGGCAAAACAAAAACAAAAAAACAAAAAAAACCACAACTATAGCAAAAAAAAACTTGCCACCTCTCTGAAAATGTTGAACACAATCCAAAATCTAGGGTTGCTCTGAATTTATAACAGTCTATTAATGCTGACAGTTACTACAGTCTCAATAAAAATGGAATCTGTTTGTATATTTTCATGCCTAGAATTGTTTCATGCTCATAAGTTGAAGGAAAAGTGAATTTTACAGTAAATCTTTTTTACTTAACTGTTTAGCTCAAACAAATATGTATATGAGTGTATATGTATGGCAATCACTATTACATGCAGAGACATATATGAACAATACATTTATAGAATGTATAATTGGTGGTCCATATTTAAACAAATTAAAATTGCATGTGGGACGTCAAATATTATAAAAAGTGATACATAATAAGCAGAATTTTTAGAAAAAATGGTCTTTCAATCTTATCCACCACAAAATATTGAAACATGTTACAAGCTATTGAAAACAGGCTTTTCGTGTGTTCATTTTGTGCTTCTGCAGATTTGTAAAATATCATATATTCTTAAAGTACTCTTTGTACTTTATTCCTGGTAATCTGATACCTCTTGTCAAAAGTTGTATTGATCGTATAAGAAAATGTGTTGCTTTAGGAAGGATGCTCAATAAAGCAGAAGGGAAAAAAAGAGCCTCCTTACGGAGACCTGAAAGAAATCTTTCATGTAACATTTAGGTTACTGGATATGCCTGTTAGATTCTCTAATATCTTACATACATAAATTTAGCAGCAAAGAGAAATGAAGCATATCAAGTAGGGAGAAAGAAATCATATTAGGATAATGATCAGTGATAATCTCTAGTTATATTTTCAAAGATTCTAACATTTACAAATGAAACAATATGAGTAGACATTACTAAGAATTAGAGTAGTGGATAATGAGGTAACTAGAGTAAGTCAGTGTTTCATTGCATTCCATTTTTCTTAATTTTGCTTCTGACTGACTCCCATTAAATGCTAAATGATTAGCTGAATGTTTAGATAGTTGAAGAAAGATATTCCTTCAAAGAATTTTTCACAAGACTGCTGATCATTTTAAAGGTACAAAATAGTAGAGAACGTAATACATATATTTATTGAAATGGCTTTTTTGTATGAGGATGTGGGTAGGAACATATATAAAAGAAATAGAGCAAATGGTAATATAATTTCTACTAATATTACTCTCTACCTCTGTTTTATGTAAATAAGAAAAGTTTTGGTTGTAAAGAAACAAAAAACCACTCATGCCATCTTAAATAAAGACAATTTTTTTTAGGATACTAATGAATCTTGGAAATCTTATTGCGTAAAGAATAGCTAGGCTACTTAGCAAATCCACAACAGACAGCTGACCTCTTTTTCTCTCTTCTCTGGGGACACAAACCTTTTCCTTTTTGTTTTTCTTGCAACCTAATCTCTATATGCCACTTTTCTCTATAACATTCTTACTTTCTGTTTAGGTTAATATAATTTGCATGTGGCTTAGAGCTACTCTACCGTCTCACTATGTTTCTTCATTCCTGTTCCCCATGTTGTTTAGTTAGATGCTGTGAGGTGGCTCATTCAGAATACAGTCTCATTCTTTTTTTAGTATCTTTTCTCTACTATAAAGATTTGAAAGCAAAATAATAATAATAATAATTTCCTACTTGCTTTTGTGTAAGAGCTTTCATGTAACATTTCTGCCAAATGAAATACAATGTAAAATCTAACAGGGTTTTTTGAGAAAAATTTTGTTTTGAAAAAAGGTATCTATATTGGTTGACTTTATGTGTGAGCTTGACTAGGCTAAGAGATGCCCAGAGAGCTGATTAAATATTATTTCTGGGTGTGTCTTTGAAGGTGTTTATAGAACATATTAGCATTCAAATTGGCAGACCAAATAAGATTTAAAACTCACCCTCACCAATGTGAGCCGGCACCATCCAATTGATTGAAGATTGGAATAAGAAAAATGGCAGAGGAAGGGTAAAGTCACTCTTTCTTCCTCAGCTGAGACATCATATTCTACTGCCCTCAGACATCAGAAGTCCTGGTTCTTTGCCTTTCAGACCCTAGACTTGCACCAGTACTTCTTACCCAAGTCCCAGCTCTCAGGCCTTCAGGCCCTGGCTGAGTATCGCATCATGGACTCCCCTAGTTTTAAGGCCTTTGGACTTAAACTAAATTATGCCACTGGTAGCTATATGTCATCTTTTGAGAAGTGTCTGCTCATGTCATTTACCCACTTTTTAATGAGACTGTTTGTTTCACTTTCATTTTGTTTGAGTTCCTTGTAGATCCTGGATGTTAGGCCTTCGTCAGATTCATAATTTGCAAACATTGTTTTTCTTATTCTATGGGTTATCTCTTTACTCTCTTGATGGCTTCTTTTGCTATAAAAAAGCTTTGCAATTTGATGAGGTCCCACTTGTCTATTTTAGCTTTTATGGCATTTGCTTTGGGGATTTGGTCAGTAATTTGTTGCCCACTGCAATGTGCATAAGCATTTTTTTCTAAGTTTTCTTCTAGAACTCCTATAGTTTGAGGCTTTATGTTTAGGCCTTTCATTCATTTTGAGTCGATTTTCATACATAGTGACAAGTAGGGATCCAGTTTCATTCTTCTTCATGTGGTCAGCAGGTTTTCCCAGCACCATGTGCTAAAAATAGTCTCCTTTCCCCAGTGATTGTTCTTGGTAGCTTTGTCAGAGTTGAATTGGTTGCTGTTCTGTTCCATTGGTCTATGTGCCTATTCCTGTTTGTGCCAGGTTGTTTTGGTTACTGTAGCCTTGTAATAAAGTTTAAAGCCTGGAAATATGATACCTCCTGCTTTGTTCCTTTTGCTGAGGATTGTTTAGACTATCCATGTTCTTTTTTGTTTCCATATGAATTTCTGTATTGTTATTTTCAGGTCTGAAAAACATGATGTCGGTAATTTGATTGGTATTGCATTCAAGTCTATATATTGCCTTGGGTAGGATGAACATCTTGACAATATTGATTCTTATCCATGAGTATGAAATTATTTTCCATTTGTTTGCATCATCTTTTCATCCTCAATTTCTTTGAGAAGCATTTTGTAGTTCTCATCATAAAGGTCTTTCAGTTCCCTGGTTAGATGGATGCAGGGTATTTCTTTCTTTACTTTTCTTTTAGTTTGGGTTCTCTACCTGCTTGTTGGTGGTGTATAGAAATGCAACTGTCAGGATTTCTGGGAAGATGGTGGCATAATCAGTCAAACAATATGAATCCTTGTGTGTGTTAGTTATTGTATGGACAATTCTGCTATGTTTTTGTGTGTGAGTGGGAGTATGAAAGACTGACTGAGTAATGACTCAAAAGCAAGTGGCCAGGGCCCTCCTGATGAAGCCACTGGTGCTTTCTGGAGCACAGAAGCTGAGCGCCATCTTCTAAATTCAGCAGAGAAATTCAGCAGAGTTTTTCTCAGGAAGAATTGCTGGAATGATTGCTGACCCCAACACCACAGTGCCTGGCTGATCACTGGAAGCAAGGACTGCAGAGAGAGTGTAGTGAGGAAGCCTGAGGCAGAACCCTTAAGAAACAGCAGAGAGAAGCCACCCTGAGCCTGGATTGGGCTCAAGAACCTTGTTACTGTGTCCCGAGCTCAAGAGCCTTGCTACTGTGTCCCAAGATCCAGAGACTATGGTAACTGCTGGAAAGGGAGCTGTTGATTCCATTGGTGACAGGAACAGTAACCAGCAGAAACTGAGCAGACTCTCCAATGTCTGGGCAGAGAAGTGCTCCAGGACAGTCTCTGTGGAATAGCTGAACTGCATCTTGAGACCAGACGCTTTCTCTGTGTTGCACTGGACCTGCTCTTTGTGACCTCAGAGAACATTGACCCCAGTGCACAAGCCCTGGCAGGAAATGGCAGAAGCAGAATCCCAGATGATCCATCCTCCACCCTGAGCCGGCTGTTGGGTGATAGACACAGACAGCAGAACTGTCTGAGAATGAGGCTGGTGAGTGCCTGACTGACTCCCCACCTTTTCTAGACAAGTGAAAGAGATCTCAAGGGCAGAACAGAGACAGGAGGCACCATTCAGCTGCCATGAACTGGACACCCTGGAATCTGTGACAAAGATGAGTAAGGAAGGAAGAGGCTGAGATCCCAAGGTATGCTGTGTCAAGTTATTTCTGCCCCTCTTCCTCACATGCGCGGGTGACGCAGGCAGCAGGGGGGTGATGATTCTAACAACTTAAGTTCTAACAGCAAATAAGGAACCTAAAGTAACAGTCCTGCAGTCACAGAACTCATCACACGAGGGAACCCCCACTCAAAAAGACATACTAAAGCTGAAAACACTTTGTCAAAGTTTTTTGGGGGAGGAAGGTATTGTTTTTTTTGTTTGTTTGTTTGATTATCTCATTTGGTTGCTTTGTTTGTTGGTTAGTTTTCTTTTTACTTTCCTTCTCCTATTTCTCTTTTTTTGTTCTTTCTGTGTCTTTTTGTGTATTTTTGTTTCCTTCTCCTCCTTTCTCTTTTTTCTTTCTTCTCCCTCTTATACCCTGTCTTGAACTCAGTGGTTATGCATGCATACCCACTATAAGGTCATATTGTACAGAGATGAAGAGCAATTCCCAGTTGGCCATTCACCTGATAGCCAAATGACCTGCCAATAGGTTCAGAATCCTTGCAGCACTTCTTCACCTCCTTAGTAAGTGCTCAAAATTGTAAAGAGATAGCACAACACCCCACCCCCAGCCCCACTTCATAATTGAAAAAACCCGGAGTCCTGGCTCAAGGAAGGACAAAAGGTAGAGCAAATATCAGAAGTGACTGCTTCTCCATTTTCCACTGAGCAACAAAATTAAAGAGAAAGATAAGAGAACTGCTATAAATGAAGAAAAACAATAAAAATTCATTGGAAACCATGAGTGTCCCAGCAAACAGTGCTAGAAAGAACAGCTGCTGGGGCACAAGCAATGGCTATCTCTCAGAATGACAGTACTCAGAAGGTACTTACAGAGATCAGGGAATCTTCAGATAGAATTAATAAAAATCAAGAAATTCAAGTGCTAAAACTAAATGAAATTGCCATGGAGCCAGTCAGGCTCAAGAAGGCATACTTAGAAACAACAGAAATAAAGAACTCCATCCAAGAAATAAATAACAAACTGACAAGCATGGGAAGAATTGACCAAGCAGAAGAAAGAATCCCAGAGTTGGAAGACCAAAATATGGAATTAACCTAATCTATTAAAAATATAGAAAAAACTTAAGAAGAAAGAGGAACTCTTTAAGACATGTGCAGTTTTATTAAGAAACCAAGCCTATATCTGATTAGAATATCTGAAATAGAAAGAAATATGGAAAACACATTGGAACAAAAATTCCATGAGATCATACAAGAAAACATCCCTAATCTGTTCAGAGAGATAACTACACTAACACAAGAGATCCAGAGAACAAAGACAACTTAAGAGAAGAACAAACCCTAGACATATAGTAATTTGCCTACACATAATAGGTATAAAAGAAAAAAATCCTAAAGGCAGCAAGGGATAAAGGTTAGTCTACCTACCGGGGGAGACCATTAGAATTGCTGCAGATGTATCTGCAGAAACACTACAGACCAGAAGGAATTGGACCCCAATCTTTATTGTTCTCAAAGATAAACAATTTCAAACAAGAATTTTCTGCGAAGCCAAGCTCAGTTTCATCAGAAATGGATAATTAAAATTCTACCCAGATATCAAATTCCTAAGAGAATATGTTGCATCGAGACCAGCTCTACAGGAGACAGTTAAAAAGGTGTTGCACACAGAAGAAAAAAAGAAAAGAAAGACCATATACTTCACAAGATCACAAACAAACACAGAGGCAGCAGAACATGCAGCATACCCACAAAAGTGATAAAACACACATATATGAACACTAAAGCTAAACGAAAACACAACAGACTTATAAGAGCATGATGTCAGGAACAAATTCCCACATTTCAATAATCAGCCTGAACATGAAAGGACTAAATGCACCACTGAAAGGACATAGAATAACAAATTGGATAAAAACACATGAACAAGTAATATGCTGCCTCCAGGAAATGCATCTCACCACAAAAGATGCCCACAGACACAAAGTTAGAGGATGGAAAGCAAATTTTCAGGTTAATAGATCAAAAAGGAAGGCAGGAGTCATGATCTTAATATCAAACAAAGCAACCATTAAGCTATCAAAAATTTTAAAAGATAAAAAAGGACACTACATACTGATAAAATGTTTGATTCGTCAACAAGAAATATACACAAAGCACTGCTCAAATAAGTCAAAGATGACACAAACAAATGAAAAAATATTCCTTGCACTTGAATTGGAAAAAATCAATACTGTTAAGATGTCTATCCTACCAAAGGCAATCTACAGACTTAATGCTACACCCATTAAATTACCAACAACATTCTTCTCAGACATGGAAAAAACAATACAGGAATTCATATGGACACACAAATGACCATGAATAGCCAAAACAATTCTTAGCAATAATCAAAACAACCTGGTATTGGTACAAGAACAGACATATAGACCAATGGAACAAGACAGAGATTCTGGAAGTAAAACCTCAATTTCTCAACCAAGTCATCTTAAACAAAGCCTCCACCAACAATCACTGGGGAGAGGAAAACCTATTAAGTAAATGATGCTGGGAAAACTGGCTGACCACATGCAGAAGAATAAAACAGGACTCCTATGTATCACCATACACAAAAATCAAGTACAAATGGATCAAAGACCTAAACGTAATATCCCAAACTTTAAGAATCTTAGAGAATGCAGGAGACACCCTTACAGAAATTGGAATAGGCAAACAATTCCTGATCAAGATCCCAAAGTCTATTCCATAAGAGATAAGATAGACAACCTCATCAAACTGAAAATCTTCTGCAAAGCAAAAGAAACCATAAAGAGAGCAGGGAAACATTCCATAGAATTGGGAAAAAAAAATTTGCCAACTGTATATCTGACAAAGGCCTACCATCCGGGATCTAGAAGGAGCTCAAACATGCCAAAAGAAAAAATACAAACAGCCCCATTAAAAAGCGGGCAAAAGATGTGAATAGACATTTCTCAGAAGAAGACATACAAGCAGCCAACAAACATATGAACGAATACTCAGCCTCACTAATCATCAGATAAATGCAAATCAAATTCACATTGAGATACCATTTAATGCAGTAAGAATGGCCATCATTAAGAAAAAAAATCAACAGATGCTGGTGAGGATGCAGAGAATAGTGAACACTTCCACACTGTTGGTGGGAGTGCCAAACTAGTTCAGACTTTATGGAAAACAATATGGTGATTCCTAAAATAACTAGAAATTGACCTTCCATATGATCCAGCAATCTCCCTTCTGGGAACGTACCCTGAGGAACTTAAATCACTCTACAAAAAAGACACTTGCACATATGTGTTTATTGCAGCACCATTTACCATGCAAAAACTTGGAACTGACCATGCTGTCCATCAAAACTGAACTGGATTAAAAAAAAGTGGTACATATACATGATGGAATATTGCACAGTCATAAAGAAGAAGAAAATTATGGACTTTGCAGCATCTTGGATGGATTTAGAGTCCGTAATACTCAGTGATTTATCACAGAAACAAAGAACTGAGTATCATAGGTTCTCACTCATAAGTTATCCCTAAACATTTACCATATTACTATATGAAAGGGACCGGCAATAAATGGAAACTGCCAGGAAAGGAGAGAGCACATAACATTAATAAGGGTGACTGTTCTCAAACCAGGGAAAGTGGGGAAGAAAGGTAGGCCCAAAATTTTACTTGCATAATGACCACTTGTATACCTAATCCTGAATTATATCCTACATCTTAAAAAAGAAAAAGAAATATAGCTGTCTTTTGCATGTTGATTATGTAAACTGACACTTTGCCCACATCATTTATCAGTGTGAGGGGGCTTTTGCAGACTTCCTAGGGTTTTCAAGGTGTAGAATCATGTCATCTACAAAGAGGGAAGCTTAACTTCCTCTTTTTCTATTTGGATACCCCTGATTTTCTTCTCTTGCCTGATTGCTCTGGTTAGGAATTCTAGCACTATGTTGAACAGAAGGGGTGAAAGTGGGCATCCTTGTCTTGTTTTTGATTTTAGGAGAAATGCTTCCAGCTTCTACCAATTGAGCAAAATGTTGTTGGTGGGTTCATCATAAATGACTCTTACTGTTTTGAGAATGTTTTCTATGCTTAGGTGTTCAAAAATTTGTATTAGGAATAGACACTGGATTTGTCAAATGCATCTTCTGCATCATCAAGTGGTTCTTGGTTTTACACATGTTAATGTGCTGATTTACATTTATGATCTCCAATTTCTTAAGAGAAACACAAATATATATTATTAACATAATATATATTATAAGAAATATGTTAATAATATGGTTACTCCCTGTAAAGTAATTCAGTTTATCTATATATCAAAGAATGTCCACAGAAACTATGTGATTGAATTTGCTTCCTAAGATGTCAAGAATTATCAAATGTTGAAGAGTTAATGGGGAAAGCATGAACAAAAACATTCTTTACGAATGTAATAGTATCAACAATGTTTAACAATCTGAATGTGTTCTGTGTGGGGCGAAAAAAAAAAAAAACCCTGGCACACCATGTATACTATTCTATTGCTAGAAGTTAGGGTGTGGATGAAGATCAGCTTGGAAACTTATGTTGGTACAAGACTGCAAAAGTATTAGAAGATCATAGTGAAGACGGTTAATTAAATATGTTACTGTTGGCAATGGGGAACATTAGAGACTTTAAAATCTGCAAGAGGCATAAGTAGATCAAAGCTTTTAGGAAAGGACAATAGGAGTCATTTGCTTACTTATTCTCAGATCCATTCACTGTCCCATGCCTATTCTGCTGGGCATAACATCCAGTGCTGTGTACATTTCCTGGGCTCATTTGCCTATTGACTGCTGGCTAGATTCAACCAACAGAAGGTGCTAGAAGGAGATTTGGGGATGGTAGGAAATGAGAAGGTTAGGTGTTTCTCACACATTCTTCCTTTGGAAGTTCTCTGGCGGAAGCTGAGTTTCCTCAACATCCTAGCTCCTGTCTGGCAGATTTGCTGCAATCCCACCACTGTCTAGGAACTCCTTGAAATTAATACTTCCTTCATATGTGTCTTCAGTCCTCAGAGTCATAGTAGCCTTCTGTAATTGTTGAAATTAATATTTTTTCCTTTTCTCATTTTCCACTTATAAAGATTTGAAATTAATATTCTATATTAAATTCCCCCTATTAAATTCCCTGGCATTAGTCTGTTTGTCTGATTGTGCCTTGACAAGTTGAAAATTAAGATAATTGAAATGAAATGATTGTAAAATTATGTTCCACCTCTTTGTATGCATTTGAATGAATAGTGTAATAAGCAACTTCTAATTTAAAATTGCCATCATGAGAACAATCTCAGAGTTGAATTGGAGCATTAACTCCTTGGAAGGTACGGAAAAAAAGATTTCTTTCTCCTTTTGTCAATTTCTCCATTAAAGTCTCTATATAGTTTAACTTATTATTTCAGTATCACCTGGTGCTTCTTTTTTGGGAAATGCCAATAAAAACAACTAAAGTAAGGCTATATTATTTTCCTGTTTTCTTCTTTGTATGCACTTCTTTTTCACATCAGTCCTCTTTTTAAAGTCATTAAAAATTTAATGGTTCACTGGTTAAAACAGACAGGTACTTCAAGCTCACCTGCCTTTGTTTTCAAGACAAAAGTGTTTGGCCCAGTTGCAATGCAGGTGTAGTGTAAACCCATCGGGTACAACAACATATTTTATGTTTGACTTTTAAATCATTGTTGTCACCACTATGTTTATAAAGTGAATTTAGTAACTTTCCCACAGAGAAGTCAGGTAAAGATGATAGACAACAGGAAGAAACTAACTTGTTCAAAGTGAGACAATACAATCTATTTAAAAATAGAATTGTTAACTACTTGTTTCATCTCTTTTAACTTTTAGCAAATAAAATACAAGCTTACAAACATTTAAGATATATAAAAAGAACAATATTAAACTTTATTTTTGAAAAATAATATCTGATTTCTTAAAAATTTATTTATTTTTTTGCTTAGAAATACCTGTAAAGTTTCTTAGAAATCAACATGGTTTGCTTCTCATATATTCCTTAACATTATGTAAATTAAAAAGTTTAAATGTAAGATCAATGTGGAGTTTGAATGGAAAATTAATTGGGTATATAGGTAAATTTATTTTTCTTTCTTTTTTTTTTTTTTTTTT
>CAUYQG010054516.1:0-41798 GCA_963574415.1 Tarsius wallacei | reverse complement strand
CTTTTTTTTTTTTGTGAGTTGGAGTCTCACTCTGTCGCCCAGACTGGAGTGCAGTGGCCGCTCCCGGCCACCGCAGCCTCGACCTGCTGGGCTCCGGCGACCCTTCCGCCTCAGCCTTCCGAGTAGCTGGAACTACAGGCGTGTGCTACCATGCCCGGCTAATTTTTTCATTTATTGTAGAGATGAGGTCTCGCCAAGTTGCCCAGGTGGGCCTCGAACCCACGGGCTCAGGCAATCCACTCACCTCGGCCTCCCAAAGCATGGGATTACAGGCTGAGCCACCAAGCCCGGCTTATAATTTCTTTAGAAAATATTTTCTATATGAAATATTTCTTATAGAAAATATTTTATACATCGATATACAGATATAATAGTAAAATTTATGTACACCTATCTGAGAGTATCTTTTGGTAGTCAATAAAAACATACACACACACTTTCCAAATTAGCGAAATATTTCAGCACTAAGCATCTCGGGAATCTAATAGGACTTAGTTTTCATGCATAAGGCAAGAATGGAAAAGGGATTATTTCTAATGCCACATATGTTTAAATATTCAAAAACTTTTATTAAGAATAATCTACTATAGTAAGTACATTAGTTTGCCTCTGACACATAGACATGTTGGTTTAAATAAAAGACATTGTTGTTTTTCCTATTCAGTAAATTTGTACCATGACAGATACAAATTTCTTAGTCCACATAGTAGAAAACCAGTTTAAGTATATATATATATATAAATAATTATTGACTTGGTCATTTTGCAAAACAAGGTTTCTCAACTTCTAGAATTCCTGAAAGGAGCACAAGTGACCAAATGACTCCAAACACTGTAATGCCAGGTTAGGGATGTGGAGAGAATTTGGATGTCTGAAGTAAACATTTCTAAAGTTTTCTTAAAAGCTTTGTCTAACTAGATCCAATAGAGAGACAGAGAGAAAGAGAGAGAGAGAGAGAGAGAGAGAGAGAAAGGGAGAAGAAACTTTGAAGATTAAAATTTTTTTTTTTTACATATAAAGTTATAGTTTTTTTTCCTCCCTAAGATTGTAAGACTATGTTTAGTTTTGGTTTTCTTGCAAAAATAAAATACTGAACAATAAGAACCTGAAATCATTTCTAACCAACAGAAAGTATACCAAATTTTTTAAATTAAAAAATAGTAGCCATTGAGGTAGTCAGATGCTCCTATTTTTCCCATTCATTACCAAAATAACATTTCTTGGACACCATAATCCTCTATCTCATAGGCTAACTTTAGACACCATGTCAAGGCACTATGAGAATTGTCATTTCTTATAAACAACATCCAGGAGAATTAACTGAGAGTAGCACAAGGCTTTTTTCATGCCACACTTTCTATCTTCTTTGAATTAAATTTTTGATTAAGAGATCCAAGATACTTTGATTAACTTCAGAGCAACATAACATCAACTCAGCTCCAGAATCAAGAGGTTTCTTTCTGAGGTACCCTTTTTATTCAATCTAATCAATTTTTCATTAGGGTAAAGGTGTTTATCAGCATTTAGCACACTAGCTTTGAGCAAGGTGCGTCAATCTTTGTAATGAACTTATTAATTAGAGTTAATTTAATTGAAGTGGAATTGAAGGGCTAATTAATGGACAAATTGCTGATGAAGACAGAGGAAAGCTCTGTTGCTTCCAAACCTATAAACTTTCTGAGAGCAATAATTCATTTCTTCTCTTTTAGCAGCTTACCCAAATGTTTTTTTCTGGTAAAAAATGTACTCTTACTGAATTTAGATATCGGAAGGTCTTTCCACAGCAACAATAGAGGTAATGAGTACAGTGGTTTCCTTTAGGATTCATTTAGATAGAAATTGAGATTATACTGCTTGTAAACTTTAAGCCACAAATGTAAATCAGCAACACTGTTTTTATAAGCTTTAAATGAGAACTATGCAACAGATAGCTACAATTGAGGCACATGAGACAAAATATTTTAACAGGGTGAGCACAAGCATATTTGAAATCTTTACTGTTAACTGCAACCAAGTTTTTTGTCTTTCTGTAGCTAATAGTAAAGTTTACTAAAGATTTTTTTCTGTACTTAATTACTTTCTTCAAAAGAAGAGTACTGTATTCATTATGCTACTCGATGCACAGAATTTAACATATGTTAAGTTTCTGTTTTGCAACGAGGATATAGAGATAAATAGGACAAAGATCTCCTCTCACCATGACTAAATAGTCATTTATTATACAGGTAAAATTAGATTTTTAACTAGCAAAATAATTACAGCAGCATGAAAAGAATCAATCTAAATAACGTAAAATAATGATATGTGATTTTGGCAGCCAATTTAATCTTTTAATTAACATTTGTGTCTTTTTTGGCTATTCATAGCAATACCATTTACGAAGAGGACTGAATTACCTTTTGAGCTACTTAATATCAGTTACAAGCTACCTCTTACACCATAATTCAGGTAATGTATTATAATAACTCAGGTAACGTATTATAATAACTTTAAAAGAAACAAAAAAGGGCTGTTATGCTTGTTCCTTTCCTACTTGGATAACTGTGGGAAGCAAATCAGAATGGCGACTGAAAGCAAGTATGATTTTACAACTGGTCTCAGTCGATTTTACTGACGGGGGCCTAAGAGACCCGAACCAAGCAGCCTTAGTATTACATGTAATAATACCTATAAAATTTAATTGGATACTTTTTGTGGAAAGAATTTTTTAGTGTAGATAAAAACTCAACAGAAACCACTACATGCTTGTTTTGCTTCTTGTAATTATAGGATATATTTTTAAGAACAGAGGACAGAACAAGTTGACGTGTTATTTAAAATAATGCCATGCACCCACGCTTGATAAATGTCGGTTGGTGACCATTTCCTAAAACTCTCTAGGGAGAAATTTAAGGCCTTCTCTCTAATCCAGATCTCATTTCATGTTTTCACTCTTCTCTATCCTATATATGCTATTTGCTCTAGTGAAAATGAATTTTCTAACCCAAGTTTCTGGTTCCCCAAGCTGTCCAGAGGCGTACGGCCAAAAAGGAGGAGATGATGAACAAAATAGGAAGAAAGAAAGGGCGAGAAGGAGGAACAAAGGAACGAGAGAAATGAGAGAGGAAGGAAGAGAGAAGAAAACGCAATTCACAGGCAACCAGAGTGGGAGGCAGAAAGGAAGGAAAGTTGCTCCTTGAACTAATAGATCCACTTTGGGCTCAACAGAGAATCTTCATCAATGCTACAAACTAGCCTATGGAAAGCTTCCTTTAGTCTGGGCTTCCAGGATTCCATTTGCAGTAGGTGAGGAGCAGCAGGTAAGTCTGTCATGCTGACACTGGTTCACAGGGAAGCAGAGATGTCACTCAGGTTTCTCAAAAGGCCAGGAAATAGTGATCTGTAGAAACTGCTAGTCCTCTTTTCCTTGCCGAAAACAAGCATGTGAATTAGCTACTAGCGAGATTTCATTCAATTTTATGCCATTAGATGATACGAATAGAGTAAATAATTTGCATTTCATAAATGCCACATTTGGGGAACCATATCCAAATCAGGCCTATTCTGCGGAAGCTCCTCTGAACTGAGGAAGAATTAAGTATGGCAAAGCACAAGTAGCCCTAAGAATACTTCCACCGCAGCTACTACTGTCACCACCACTACCACTTCTACTAATGGTTAATACTTACTGAGTACTTACTGTGTAAGGCACAATTCTAAGTGCTTGTCACACAATAACTCATTTAATCCTTACTACAACTGTATAAAGCAGTCCTATTACTAACCCCATTTTACAGGAAAAGAAACTGAGGCACAGAGCAGTTAAATAACTTGCCTAATATCTTACTACTAATGAATGGCCAGTCCGAAATTGGAACCCAGGCAGTTGTGTTCGAGTCCATGTTCTTAATCACTGACTGTTAAATAATGGGTTTAAAGAAGAGGACATTCGGTACGGGCAGCACAGAGGGGACAGACTCCTGCACTAAATCTCAGCTGGATGCAGAACGTTTTTATTTATTTAACACTGCTAGTCAAATCTGTCCTTTTTCTTTCTCATTCCTCCTCTTTCTCCTTTCTGTCTTCTTCCTCTTTCCCTTTCACATCTCCTTTTCCTTCTCCCCTTTCTCATTTTTTTGTCCTCTTCTTTTTAAAAAACATTTCTGCTGAGTTTTGAGCAAGCATCACGCTCCCTCTTCGCTACCTCTCGCTTCTCCCCCGCTGCCTCCCCTCCATCCTGCCTCTTCAAACAGCCAACTCTCTAGCCTCATTCAGAGACACGAACATGAATCCCCATTTCCCTTGCTTCCGATGTATAGCTTTTCTCACCAAACTTCTTAATTCTGCTTTTTCAGTAAGTCCAAACTTCTTAATTCTGCTTTTTCAGTAAGTCCTATCTGTTCTTCCTTTAACATGTCCCTCAGACTCATCCTTTTCATTTCTACTCTGTCTCCAAACTCATTCATGCTCTCATCACCTCAACCTTGTCTTCTAGCCATCAGTCTCACTATTCGTGCCCTGACAGAATCTACACGGGAGTTCTCTTAAGACAGGACTCTCATCGTGCTAGTAAGCACTTTTTATTAGTGAATTGTCCATCGTCTAAACCACCGTTTCTATGCTGCACTCCCCACAATTGGGGCTGACCAATTTTTACCTCCAAGTGTTCTAACTTTTGTTCACTGTTTTATATATACAATCGTATTTCTTATAGTTTTAGAACTGTAATAGTCGTACAGGACGCTACTATTTGCTGATAGTAGTATAGGATGAGTGTCCCTTATTCAAAAGGCTTGGGGCCAGAAGTATTTCGGATTCCAGATTTGGGGATATTTGCAGAATACGTACCCGAGCAGCTTCTCCAATCTAAAATTCCAAAATCTATAACACTGCAATGAACATTTCCTTGGAATGTCACATAGGCGCTCAAAAAATTCTGAATTTGGGAGCATTTCAAACTTTGGATTAGGAATGTTCAGCCTGTAGTGGTGTGGTGGTAGAAGCTGTATTTAGAATTTATTATGGGACAAGTGTTGTACTAAGTCCTTTATATACATTATTGCAATGGATCCCCACAGTACCTTTGTGGTACATGTCCTATGATTTTATAGGTGAGTAAATTGAGGCATATATCAATTTGCCTAAGGTGAAAGTGCTATTAAGAAGTAGAGGTTTGGTATGAACCCATACATCTGATTTCACAGTCTATGCTCCTTTAGTACTCTCCAATACTGTTCCCCTCGTCAAAAAAATACTGCCTCCCCCACCCCGCCATCTTTAAATGAAGGAAAGAAATGTCAACAGAAATCTCCTTGCAAACTTTCAACATTCCTCAAGGTAGAATCACTCCTCTAAAGGTTCACTGAATTTAGCATATTATTATTCCAGGTAACACTCAATACAATGTTGAACTAGAATGTACTAGTTTCTAATCATTTCATGTGGTTTTTCAACTTATCTCTCTAATTAAACTGTAATCTTCTACACAGCAATGGCATCTTTTCATACTGTGATTTCTGAGTGGTTCGTGGAATCAGTTCATGAATTGCCATCAGCATCTTAAAAAACTAAAACAAGCTCAAAAAAAACAATGTGTGTCATTTTGTAAAATGTGTGTTTCAATTCTGTATGTGCATGTATTCCTATACTAGGTCACAGTGTAATGACCACATTTTAGACTATAGGTCAGACACTGTTCTCAAGGCAGAAAAAAAAAGAAAGTAAGAAAAGAGAGATTACTAGGTCATGGTAAAAAAAAAAAAAAAAATCAGAAGGTCATTGTTCTAGATGATATGCAAGATTTCTTTTATTCTTTCAGGGACTATCTTAATACCATGCACATAGTAAATGCTCAATAAGAACTCGGCTGATTGAATCAAATTACTACATGCCACTTCTAGTATAATCATATTATTATAATTAAAAACTCAGTGTTAAACCATTATACATATCATAATATCTATATATATGCATCTCTTTATTGTGATCATGTTTAGTCTTACATTGTCAAGTAACTTTTTAAAAATTGAGCTCTCTGTTTGTAAGAGAATCTGCTTATGTCCTCAAGCTATACTTAGGCCTCTAGGAAGGCTAGTTTTCATCAGTAGTTCCAAAAAGTGAGAGTTAAGAAGACAGGGTATCTTTTGCAAATAAAAGATTATTTTTCCCAGCGCCACTAATGGGGAAATTTTAATGACAAATTGGCTAAGCCTGGTTCTTTCCTTTTTTATAAAACTATGTTTCATTACTTTTAGTATTCATTTCTATAAAATTAAAATTTGTATTAAAATTTCTTTAACTTGAAATTTTTAAACTAAAATTTGTATTAAGTTTAATAAGTGTGTTTTAAAAATTAAAATAGCATCTTTAGCTACATAATATTAAGCACTCAATTGTACTGCATTGATTAACCTCACCATTTGAGCAGTCTGGGCCGGTCCAATTAGGGTCACACGTGCAGGAGCCACTTTCCTGAAGATATGTTCCGTGACCAGAGCACTGGTCTGGACACATGGTCTTTAGTATTTCACAATTGCTACCACCCCATCCTGGATTGCAGTGACATTCCCCATGGATACACACACCATGATTAGAACATCCAGGGTCTAGACAGTCAGCTAGTATAAAGAAAAGAATAATTTTATTAAATCTAGAAGCTATCACAGTACAGGAACAATAAATAATTAAATAGTAATCTAGTTTATGTGAAAATTTTGGATGACCAAATATTTATCTATAATTTTCTGAAATGTTTCTGAAAATGCAAAGAATTATAATACAATAAGGCATTAAGAACCAGTCCAATGCCATTTAGGTAACTGAGACTCTTGCAAGGCTTTGCAATTTCCATGAATTACACATATAGTCTCTAGAGGTTTCAGGCTATTGGTCTCTGTTCTACCTAATCAGAGAGTAATAAGGATTGCCTTCTCTACAACAAAATCTGTATCAGCTGACCTAATCCATGACCACTGAGCACTGACAGCTGCATGGGATCTTCACAATGTTTGAGAAATAAATGAGTTGCAAACTCTTCTATCCTTCTTAATTCACTTTAATGTGCTTTAGATGACGAGATTTAATTTAGCAATTTGACTCAATAAAACTTTACACTTGTAGGGTCAATGGCCTGAAAATTTAATTCCAGAGACTTAATTGCATTACTTTGTGTGTGCAGATCAATAAAATCAATTTGATTGAAGAACGGAAATGGTGTTTTGCTTTTTGAAAAAACAATTTAACTGCACTTTACAGTATAGTATCTTGACTCTCATCATTATACATATACAATTATGGAACGAATCCATGATGTCATATATTTTTTTTTCACTAGCATATTATGTTCAAAATTCTGTCTTCCTAGAGATGCCAAAATGCTAGATTTAGAAGCTGGCATCAATGTGAAAAACAATAAAAAAAAAAAAAAATCAACAGTCCATTGTTGGTTTCAAGACACAAATGTTTGCTTACTTTCTTAGTGTGAAAAAAAAAAAAAGAATCACTTATGCCCCTGAAAAACAGTATAAGGGCTCTTTGGAATTTATTCTGTTTATTAGCTAAAATATTAATACAACAAAACATTTATAAATATGGAAATCAAAATTACTTTCAAAAGAAAGCATATAAAAAGAGGGCTCCATCTGTCACATGCAAGATTACAGATATAACGTTTCTTTATGAAGATAACAACAGACTTCTGCAAATATTGACATGTTTACCTTCTTCACAGTTTTCTCCTTTGTATCCCGAGTTGCAAGCACAAGAACCCATGATACAAATCCCACGACCCCCACACTGTGGGTCAATACACTGGGTAGTCGGCACATCACACTCGGTGCCTTTCCAGCCGCTGAAGCACAGGCAGCGGCCCTTGGAGTACTGCCCGTTGCCACTACATAACACGGGACAGGCCGCTGTGAAACAAGACACGACAGAGGAATTAACGACCACATTTTCCATCGAGCTTCTGAAAGAAAAGGCACATCGCTGGAACAAGTGATATGCCAGGTTTTCCCCCTTTCCTGTCTTGGTAGTTTTCCGAATTACTTGTCTTGCTACAGCTTATTTATATCGGTTTAAGAAAAGAATCTAACTTGCATACCTCTTGAACAATCCGGACCCAGAAATCCCGGAAAACAATGGCAAGTTCCAGAAACACACTCTCCATTTCCATGGCAATTTCGGGGGCATTCCACCACAGACTCTGAAGAAAGAAAGAACGCTTGTTGTGTAGCCTGACTCTTGCAAAAAGATAAACTGTGTCACTCTGATCTTCATTTATGCTAGATTATTTGGATCGTAAAGCAGAGCACTGCCACTTCAAATTCAGATTTTTGAAGTGTTTTCATGATGGATTGTCCTCTCCCAAGGTAATTCCAAATATTTTCTTTCGGTGCTTCATGGTTTGTCACATTATTCACAGATCAACCGTTTAAAAGTACTTCTCACATTTTACGGGAGCACCCAGTCACCCCAAATCGGTAAAGATAATTTAGTTTCTATTCAACAGAGTGTTTAGGCTGTAGCCAGGACAAAACCTGCCTGGAAGACTGTTCTTACCTATAACGATGGTATTAAAGGACACCTGCTCTGTATTTTTCCCATCGTTATAAAAAGCCAGATGCCAGATTCCGGAGTCCAAGTACTGGATGAAGCCGGCCTCGTGAAGGCTGACGGACCTCGCCTGGCGCCCCGCTCGCTCGGCCTCCAGCAGGCTCCGCTGCTCTCGGGCAATCAGCCTGCTGCCATCCAGGAGCTCCACGAAGTCGTACTGGGGGGACAACCAGCAGCAAGAGAAAATAACGGGGGGCATGCTTCTCTTTTCCTTCAAGCCTTCTTCCTTTGCTTTAATAAATACATCGTTAGAAAGAAGCTCCTGATGCACGGACCCACGTGCAGGAGCCTCCGATGCCTGGCGTCTGCAGAGAGGAGGAAGATTACTCACGTTTTGTTGTCTTTTACTGGACAGTAGGGTTTCCAAATTTATTTAATTCTCCTGGCCAACACAAGGCTTGATGAGTTCATGCAGTTTGAGGATGCCAACACAAAATCCACACGAACTCATGTTTCAAATCCACAGGCTTATTTTATTTTTAGTTAACGAATTGATTTTTTATTGATATATGAGTTGGGAGGGGTACATGTGATGTCTTGATACCAGTATACAATGTGCTACGATCAAACCAGGGTAACTGGGATACCCATCGCCTCAAACATTCATCTCCTCCTTGTGTTGGGAACGTACACGTCCTCCCTTTTAGCTATCTGGCAAGAGGGGACCCCAAAACCCAGAATTAATTGATGGCAGGCAGGCCTATTGTAATGCAGGCTACCTCTGCTAGGTAAGCGTTCTAGGAACCCATCAGCACCAGTGTACCAGCTAGCATTGTTGTGAGAGGCTGCATTCGGCTTCAGTGAATTTTGGGGGGAGATTCAGCACATTTGCCAACTTCATGGTTGGTGATTTACGAGCACACCTGCCCACACTGAGCTGAGTGTTCAGCAGTTTTTGACCAAAAATGACATGACCCCTGTGTCCCACCTTCCCTATTCATCTGTTCTTGCCCAAGCTCAAAAGTTGTTCTGAGTAGTAGAAAAGCATCTCGATAGGTGTATTGCATCAAACAGAGAGCACTTTGAAGGTGACTGGGTTTAAACATGTAAGAATAAATACACGATTTTTTATAAATAATTTCTGGGGCTCCCCCTTGTATACAATAAGTTATTAACTGCAATTTCCCTAACTGTAGTATCGAATACTAGCAATTGGCCTTCTAGCGAACTGTATTTTGTACCCATTAACCATCTTCTCTTCATCCTGTCCTTTCTTCCCTTCCCAGCCCCTGGTAGCCACCATTCTATTCTCTACCTCCATGAGATCCACTTTTTAAGCTCCCACATATAAATGAAAACATGTGATATCTGTGTTTCTGTGACTTGCTTATTTCACTTAATATAATCACCTCCAGTTTCATGTATGCTGCCAGCAGCTTTATTTTAGTTAGACCATTAGATAATCTCCTCAATCTTCCCTTATGAACACTCATGTAGTAATGACTGCTGTCGAATATTTACTCTGTGCTGGGATTTTTTATTTATTTATTCAGAGGTCTTGGTCTGTCGTCCAGGCTGGAGTGCAGTGGTGCTCATAGCTCACTGCAGCCTCCATCTCCTAGGCTCGAGAGATCCTCCCGCCTCAGCCACCCAAGCATCTAGGATTGCCGGTGTGCACCACAACACTGGGCTTGTGCCCGGATTATATTTTACCCTCATAGGAACCCTTTCAGGAAGGTATTAATATCTGCACTTTATCTATTTATTTATTTTAAAATGTCCTGCATCTTTCTTCTTTTTTTTTTTTTGACTTGGTGTCTCACTCTGTTGCTCAGGCTGCAGTGCAGTGGCATGCTCATGGCCACCCCAGTGTCGACCCGCTGGGCTCCGGCGATCCTTCCGCCTCAGCTTCCAAGTAGCTGGAACTACAGGCGTGTGCTGCCGCGCCTGGCTAATTTTTTTTTGATTCATTGTAGAGAGAAGGTCTCACCAAGTTGCCCGGGATGGTCTTGAACCCGCGGGCTCAGGCAATCCACTCGCCTTGGCCTCCCAAAGTGCTGGGATGACAGGCTGAGCCACCGAGCCCGGCCTAATATCTGCACTTTAAAGATGACGGAAACTGAATCTGGAGGAGCTACACTAGGGTCAGAGGGCTGGTGAGTGGTGGGGTTGGTGTATGAACTCGAGAGCACTTTGCTCCAAGCAGGGTCATTTCCACCCCGCCCCCTTCACCTCTTTCTTGACCCGGTTGTGATCATTTCAAGCAACAGAGAGTAACCTGTGGGTTTTTGCTTAGTTACTGTTAGGTTCAAAACACCTAACAAGATGATGTGACATCTTTGATCAAAAGTTCAAAAAAGTTAAAGAGTAGAGGGATTCTGAAAGGATGACAGTAACAGTAAATGTACCCAATTGCTGTTATGAAGTCTTTCATCATCCAACCTAATTTTTGTTCTGTAAGATTAACCATGAATATCGAGTGGTTGGAAAAATATAAATGGAGAATTAAAAAAAATTAAAAATATGAAATGTGTTAGGTAACAGTGGAGTAAAATCTTGTAACCGGAGATAATACAGTGAATTTGGGAGATACTGAAAAGTCTTTCCAATTAGTTTAATGAAACTTTTTAGATAACAGTTTCTTAAAAGCAGAGAGTTTTAGTTTCTATAGACTATATCCAGTTTCATTTTATTCCCGAGTAGTGTTTATGGTGAAAAGTACACTATAGAGCTGCATGTATAAATCATCATTATTATAGTACTAAATACATACATCATTCATGTTCTACTTTCTGAAAGATTCTGCAAGTGAAAATTTCATTAGAGGCCTATTTAAGGAAAACATTCTTATATGATTTTTTAATCCAATCAAACTAAAATAAAATCAGTTGTTGGGATTTCTGAGACATAGTTAAATAGGTTTGTCACTTTACTGGTCACAGACCTCTACTGTTAATATTAGACATAATTTTGAATATCTATTCAGTTTCTGACTTAGTAAAGTTTTTATTTTAAGTAAAACCATTTTTTGTTCTTTTGCATAATAAAACTGCATTACAACCACATTCAGCTGTGAGAAGTATACAAAATAGGTATAACTTAATTAGCTTTCAAAAAATTGTTTTCATTTATATCTTACAAGGGTGAAAATAATGACTGGTATGGATACTTGACCCACATAAATTTCACTGGAATTATATTCTAAATTACTAAAAGAAATTATTTCAGCAGTTTTGAAAGGTGTCTCTATCTCAAATAAGCCATTCATTTCCTCATCAGATTTAAATATTTATATTAACATGGCAAAGAGACAGGAAAAGTTTCTTTTTTATAGTTCAATGCATATAAACAATTTTCTCCCCTAATATTAAGCATAGTAACTGAAAAATTGAAAGGCAGAAAATTTTGAGTTTTGTCTCTCAAGGAAAAATTGCCTTTATCACAGAAATCACCATTTTTATCACACTGTGATACAAATAAAATAAGGCTGGGGTTGCAGGCATGATGGTGGCAGGGAAGTAGCGGACAGATTTTGAATATTTACCCAGTTCTAGGCTCTTCTGTAGGGCCATCCATACATGACTTCAGGAGGGCTCTTGAAATACTTAACACTAAAACCATCTCTACTAAAACTAACCAAATTATATGCAATTGAAATATCTAACAATATTAATATTAAATATTCAACCTTTGCTCTTTAGGGTATAAAGTGATCACTAATATTAAACTTGAGTTTTGCTTTGTAATACTTATGATGGAGACATGGGTATGTTTTGGGGGTAAGAAAGGAGTCTTAGGATCTTATGCTATTTTTAGAATGAAATTCTTGGGACTAATTCTTCAGCAGTGCTCCTCCAGAAGAGCTATCATGAGATAAAGCTTACATTTGATAAAGGTTTCACATAAGATTAAATTATCTTAGTGTAAAAGCTCCCTTTAAAGGTAATTTGTTTATGATTTACTATTACCAAATATACATGCTTTAAAAATCTTTCTAATTTAAGGTTTCTTTAAACTACGATGTATTAATTAACAAGATCCTTTGTAAAATCAGTAAAAGTTTGCCCATGTTTGTTGTTTGTGGTGATTATCAAATAGACTATTTAAAAACATAGATTTTTAAAAAGTATCTTGGTGGTTCACTTTGGAACAGTTAAACTGTATGTTCAATTTAATTGCTATTAAAATGATGACAGCCCAGAATCTGTGAATACTTAACTGTATTATTATTATTATTATTATTATTATTATTATTATTGAGTTGGAGTCTCACTCTGTCACCCAGGCTGGAGTGCGGTGGCATGCTCATGGTCACCGCAGCCTTGACCTGCTGGGTTTAGGCGATCCTTCGGCCTCTGCCTTCCAAGTAGCCAGAACTACAGGCACAGGCTACCACACCCAACTAAGTTGATTTGATTTGATTGTAGAGATGAGGTTTTGCCAAGTTGCCCGGGTTGGTCTCGAACCCGCAGGCTCAAGCAATCCACTCACCTTGGCCTCCCAAAGTGCTGGGATTACAGGCTGAGCCACTGAGCCTGGCCACTTATCTGTATTCTTAAATTAATTTTTTGGTGATAGCACAGTAAATCATAAGGATATAGAGAGGGAAGAGACTTTAGGGATCACTGGATCCAACGTTCTCATTTTACTGATAGACACTGAGACTCAGAGAAGTGGCTTATGCAAAGTCACAAAGTCAAAAATGGAAAGATGTGCTTAGAACCCAGGTTTCCAACTCCTATTCCAAAGAGCCATCATGTAATGCACTAAAATGCCACATTACACTTAACCGTAAAACTTGAATTGCTTCCTTAGGCTTCTAACTGTCCAGGAGAGTGAATCAGGCATCAGGGAGAAGAAAGTCAATTGATTCCTTGGCAACAATCAGACGGACAGATTTATAAAGGGTCACAAAGACTTTCAAAACTCCAGTGACTATTCTGAATGGCTGGCCGATTTTAATTATTTCAGGTTGATTTATTTAACGTTCCCCAGAAACAGAGAAATGTTCAATTTGGGCTGCTTTATAGAATATTTCATGTTTAAACACTGAACTCAGAAAGAGCTGTTTGCTCTGCTGATCCTGAATAAACCAGAAGAAGAAACTATAATGACTGTGAAGCTTAAGAAAATGCATAACCTACTTAAACACATATATTGTGGTGGGAAAGAAAAGCGAATATCACGTGCACTGTGTTTAAATATTAGAAGAGTTATGACAAAACCTGAAACTGTACCTTTTATTTCTCTAGTCTTATATGTTATATACAACGGGCAAAGAGTCAACCCTAAATCTTTAAATACACCTTTCAAGTATATACAAGAGACAATGTAGATCTGCAATTATTTTCTGGAATTTATAAATTGCATGTTCAATGTTGGTGCCCAGCTTAGAGGTATTGTTTCTTGAATTACACACAAATAATTTAATCATGTATGTGGTTTCGGTGGAAAAATATTTTTTATATTTCATTGGACAATTGCTACAAATGCAAATCTATCTACTCTAATTAAAGTTATAGAGGCCCTCTTCCAGTTAAAAAAATCCTAGTCGGTGTCACCTATAACATGAACTGAAATCAAATCTAAAATTTAAAAGTAGACACTAGTACATAATATAAAGTATTTGATATTCAAGGATTGAGAAAATTTACTTTAATAATATAGATATAAAAAATTTCAAAGAAAAAAATTAAAAACACCAAAGCCTGATATTCAAACATTCCAAAGCCATAAAATATATATATGGATCAAGTCCATGATAACATTAGAGAAAGCATGTTGAAATTTTCTTACTCATCTTTCTTTAAAGATACACTTTCATTATAAGTTTCTGAAAACTCTTATTCATAATTTATTTCCATAGGTTATTAAAAAAAGCATTTATCTCAAATTACATAATATAAAAGCACACATGAAAATTCTCCAGCCCTTATTTTATAAATCAAACGAAATCAGCATTAAATTCCATGGGTAAATAAACTGATTATCAAATATAACTTTAAGCTCATTCAATTGTCAATTTTAATTAACCAATGACTACATTTTAAAAATTTCTCTATTTATTAACTAATAGTTGATTTTGGAAAAAGTCTCAGTTCCAGTTTTATGGCAGGTGGTTTAAATAATTTATGGAACCTATTTTAAGCTATAATTCCCAATTTATACACTCTGACCCAGTCCTGTGTTAGATTCTGAAGAAGTCTATGAAACCGACAGCAGTTCTTCACCTGCAATTGTTATCGTGAGACAGTTCATGTGCAAGGGAATTGACTTTAAGCTTCTTTGATATTAAGGATATTTGAATTGTTTTGAGTTCCATACTAACATGATCATTTGAAAGCTCTTTTGTCTATCTCAGTATTCACCATTCAGATGAGAAATGGAGGCTCGGGTTGATAAGTGCATGCCATCACATTTATGCTTGTGTTCCCATAATTTCTTCTTTAAGAGTAAATCTGGCACAAATTTTAAAAAGTACATTTGGATCAGAATGAATATATGTTTGAGATGAATACGTTATGCATCTATTGCATGAAAAATAAGATAATCTGAAATTATAATAGAATCTTTGTAAAACCCTATTAGAAAATCCATGGTATTACTAAATGCTCAGATAATGTTCAATATTCATTAAGTTACTCACAAAATTTAGTACATTTTAATCAGGTAATAATGATCAAAGCAAGGCAGGAAGAAAATACTGTTCTTCCTATTACTAATTTTAAAAACTTCAAAATAAGTGTTATTTACATCCAAAATTCTTTCTATTGTAAATGATCAATTCAAAAGTGATCAGTTAACCAAACAGTGAAACTTAAGACACAGAATAACTTAAAGAAATGTAACTAGCAGTGTTCATTTTATTCATGACAAAGCCTACTCTTACCTGAGTATGGGAAGGCGGTAAGCCTTTTCGACCATATACTCCGATCAATGCATCCTTCTGAAGAGAGATATTGAATTTAAGAAACTGTGGCTGATCAATAAAGAGCTGTGATCTCCAGAAGATCCCGGGAGGAACCTCTTGAATTGCTCTTCGGCCAATATCAAGTTCTCCAGAATCTATGGTGTTATTTTCTTGTGTAAATCCACCTAATTTTCCTGGATGTAAGAGATCCATGGATGAGGAACAAAACAATTTTTAAAAGGAACAAAACAAAAACAGGTTTTTGAACTTTTTTGAAAAAGTTCTTTTTACAAAATGCTCATGCATTTCATCTTCTTCTGATAAAATGCTCTCATAAAATTTTCACTTTAAAAGTATTTTTGTTAGACATTGTTGTTATACTAATTCTGATTTAACTCATTCTTTAAGATACTTAAGTCAAAATCCTTTGACTTCCCCAAGGGTATGCCTATTACCAAAGCTGTTTTCACACCTACAGTCTTTCTCACTTGAAACATAATTATCTTACAAATGATATGTCTTGTTATTTCTTGGGAGAGAAGAGACCTGGTACTTACCAGTCATTCTAAACATCCCATAACACTGGAAAATATAAATTAAGGCAGAAGGGATTATGAAGATTCCAAATCAGTCCTTAAGCAAACAACAGAACCAATCAATGGCACCGATTCATGGAGTCCTCTCTAAACTATATACTGGGATAAATGAAAAATCCGATGCTGGAAGAGAAGGACTAATGGTGACACTGAGAAGGGAAGCAGGGGAAGGCTTCCGTTCTCGCAAAGCTTCTGAAGTAGGCTGTCACCGCTCCCATTTTAAACTCACTTTCTGCTTTGGTGGGCATATGGTGTTAACCTCTCACAGTGACCTTGAATCCATAGGAACAGGACCTCTCTGCTCCCTGGATCTCTGCCTCCTCTTAGAGGTCATCTCCTCTCTTCCTGCACAGCCTGCTTCTAGGAGACAGACGCAGGACTCCTCCTTTTTGGTATGGTGTTCCCCTTTCCCTTCTCTGCCAGGATTCTTTCTCCGTTATTCTCAGGGGCATGGCGATGGAAGTTCTTCAGTTTGCCATAAGTGGAAATGGAACCCCGATGTCTCTGACACGGAAAGGTCTCGGAAGACTGAGTAACAGAATGAAACTGGGCAAATCATCCTCTATCGACTAGGGGGCTTGATTTTACATCTGAGAGTTGTAAACTATCTTAACGACAGAAGAGACAGTCCTCTAACTATTGAAGGAGTTAGTAGTTTCACACTGCATTCATTTTACCTAGTGTCTGCTAGGGACAGCACTATGGGTGATAAAAAGAAATACCACTCTGGGAGGCTGAGGCGGGAGGATCGACCACTTGAGCCCAGGAGTTTGAGACCAGCCTGAGCAACACAGTGAGACCTCGTCTCTCTTTTTAAATTTAGTTTTTTAAAAATAGAAAAATATAAACCAAAGAGTAGACTCTTGAGATGATCTATTCTGGTTTCCATAACTTCTGCCATCACGTAGCAACTGCCTGACTGGGGACAACACCCACAAACTGATACATTAAATGACATCCTAAAGCAAAATGTGACTAAGGATTAGAGGGAGGTGCTATCACTGTAGGCTGGAAGTTGAAAGATTTCACAGTCGAGTTAGTTCTGAGGTGAACTTTGAAGGTCACCTGGATAGAGTTACCGGCTGGGGTTAACGTCATGCTCACGAGCATGGCAGAGGGACTGGACAGCTATTAGGCAAGCAGAGACACCCATCTGGCTAGAGGAGAGGTCTAGAAAACTGGTCTTGGAGTCAGACGAACCTGGGTCTAATTAGCTGTGTGACCTTAAGGAAGATATTAAACCTCATCTAGAAAACCAGGGATAGCAATGCAATCACGGGACGTCTTTAAGGATTACACTATGCAATGTAGGAAGCACTTAGTGCAGAATGTGGCCTTCAGGAGATGCTGCAAACCTCAGGAGGGTTAGTCATGGGGGTCACGGAAGATGAGGTTGGAAGGGGAAACGTCCCCTGTGTGTGGAGGGCTGTGAATACCAGGTTAAAGAATACGGTCTTTATACTTTGTGAGTGCTTTTTTGTATTTTGTATTTTCACTCTATCAAAAAGTACAATCACACCTTTTGTCCTGAAAATGCATTGCCAGAAGTGCCCCAAAAATGTATGCATATTTTAAGAGATGTTATCTATGTATTGCTTTTAGTTCACCATAATCAGAAGTGTCAGGTCACTGATAGTAACCCCTCTGAGCACCACTTGTAATTGCAGAAGTCAAACGTGACTTGTATTCATTTTTTGTTATCAGTATATATAGAGTATTACAATTCTTTTTTCTTTTTTGAGTTGGAGTCTCACTCTGTTGCCCAGGCTGGAGTGCAGAGGCACACTCATGGCCACTGCAGTCTTGACCTGCTGGGCTCAGGTGACCCTTCTGCCTCAGCCTTCCAGTGCCTGCTGAACTACAGGCACACGTCACCATGCCCGCCTAATTTTTTGATTTATTGTAGAGATGAGGTCTCACCAAGTTGCCCAGGCTGGTCTCGAACTTGTGGGCTCAGGTAATCTTCTCACCTCAGCCTCCCAAAGTGCTGGAATTATAGGCATGAGCCACCATGTCTGGCAGTATTAGAATTTTAATACGGTTTTTCCTTTCTTGTAATGTGTATACATTTTTGGGCACCTTCTGTATTTACTAGCATCCTGTTAATATGCATATTATTTATGGTAGGTTAAAAAATATATACTTGAAGAAGACTTATTGTAGGTACATTGCATTTCATTGGCACAAAGGCACTTGCTTTTTGGTGTGTGTGTGTATGTGTGTGTGTAATGAAGAAAAACAGGATTCAGAATGATGAAGGAATATGACCTTTGATCACAGACCAGTTTGCGACTGATAGGGTCTGAAGAAATTCGCAACCAATTCACACTTACAGATACATGTGACGTTTGAGGGAGAGCATATTACTGGCGAATGTTAGGACTGCTTTCCACCTGGATTACCATATCCTACAAAGACACACGTGCCACCAGTTGCAAAGGACAGCTATCACTAAACAGAGACCCATTAAATGTTCTGAGAAGGCTAAAGGTGAAATGAAATACTGCTTCGAGAACATTCAGGTGCAGTAGAGTGGGAAGCCTGGAAGTGGAGAGAAGAGTGAGGACACAGTTGCAATAACCCAGGGATGAGGCAGAAGGGGGCTGTGCAAGAAAGCTTTGTAAGAAGACATTATTTACAATCGCTCTTCCTCTGCTTTCCCAGTGTCCACGATCATGGCAGATAATGACCCTTCAGCTATCAGGTCTATTTTTCTTGAACCAATATAGCAATATAAAATGCTCTAAGGAATAAAATTTCAAAATTGAGTTATAGTAATTTTTTTCACATATCAACTCTTAGATTATAAACTGTGCATCATACACACACACACACACACACACACACACACACACACACACACATATGTATGTATTTTGGAGTTAGGGTCTCACTCTATCATCCAGGCTGGAGTGCAGTGGCATGATCGTGGCTCACCACAGTCTCCACCTCCTGAGCTCAGGCAATTGTCCCATCTTAGGTTCTCAAGTAGCTGAAACTGCAGGCATGCGCCACCACACCCAACTAATTATTTGTAGAGACAAGGTCTTGCTATGTTGCCCAGGCTGGTCTCGAACCTCTGAGTTCGGGCAATCTTTCCACCCCAGCCTTCTAAAGTGCTGAATTACAGGCATGCGCCAATGCCCTCAGCCACAGGAATCTTAAATATGTATTTTTTATAATGGTACTACTTATTTATTGTAGTAAAATTAGAACATGGATAAATAAGAGAAAAAAAATCATAATCCCACCACCCAGAGATTGTTTTGCTTTCTATTTAAACAGATGTTTTGCTTTACATTTTAAAATATAAGATGAGGGAAACCCCCTCAGGTCCCCTCCCGCTATGAGAGCTCTTCTGTCCTCTCAATAAATCATGCTTTCCCCCCAAAAAGTATACATATGAGATCAGTTTTTACTTTCCATTTAGGGTGCTTCTGCAAAGGAACAAACACTTGTCATCAGTTAGGTTTTATTGAGAAGATTTAAGGGGTCAGGAAAGAAATGAAACCAATCTTTACTGAGAACCTGCAACGGGACAGGGTAATTTCACTTACATATTTTTAATTTCAAAACAACTCTACGAGGTTGGTATCATTTTGAGATGAGGAAGTGAAGACTCAAAGAAGTAAATTATATGCCCGAAGTAAGCAGTAAAGGTTCACATCAAGGTCTGCATAATTCCAAAAAAACATGTTTTATATCATCATCAGCAAAATATTTGCTTTTTATTAAAACAAGGATACTATTTTAAATTATTAAGTTATAAATTTATTTGTCCATTTCATATAAAATCAGATATATTAACTCACTAAACTAAAGAATCTACTTATAATTTTAGGGCACAGAGTTCTACTTATTTTTATAAGGAGGAATGACCAGTTTTTGTTTAACAAAAACTGCCTTGGATACTATAACATAACACTCATGATGTTATAATTTATAAGAAATTCTTCGTAAGGTTTTTTTTTTCTGCTGACTTCCACATGAAATTTTTTTAATTTGTTATTATTATTCTATTTTAGAGATGTAGGGTACAATTCAGGATTAGGTATATAAGTGGTCATTGTACAGATAAAGTCTGGGCCTCCCTTTGGTCCCCAATTCACCTGGTTTGAGATCAGGTACTCTTACTGATGTTATGTGCCTTCTTCCCTCCCCAGTAGTAATCCGCTACTGCCAAACCCTTTCTTATAGTATCATGGTAAATGTTCCGGGTCCCCTTATGAGTGAGAACATGTGGTACTCAGTTCTTTGTTTCTGTGATAAATCACAGAGTAATTATAGACTCTAAATCCATTCAAGCTGCTGTGAAGTCCATAATTTTGTTCTTCTTTATGGCTGCATAATATTCCATCATGTATATGGACCACATTTTTTTAAATCCAGTTCAGTGAAACTATTTTTAGGCCAGGCTTGGTGGCTCAGTCTGCAATCACAGCATTTTGGGAGGCCGAGGCAAGTGGATTGCCTGAACCCATGGGTTTGAGACCCACCCGAGCAACTTGGCAAGCCCTTGTCTCAACAATAAATCAAAAATTAGCCGGGTGTGCTAGCGCGTGCCTGTAGTTCCAGCTACTTGGAAGGCTGAGGAGGAAGGATTGCCGGAGCCCAGCAGGTCGAGGCTGCGGTGGCCGGGAGCTTGCCACGGCACTCCAGTCTGGGTGACAGTGAGACTCCAACTCAAAAAAAGAAAAAAAAAGAAATTATTTTTAAAATAGTGAATAGATTAGTAGTTTTTCCCCCCACTAAGATCTGTTAGCATACTTGTCATATTTAAGTATAGATATGGTTTCTATTTGGACTTATTAATCAAGTTAATACATTTCTAAGGTTATTATATTCTACTGTTATTAACAAGTTCTATCATTACTATTTGAAGTTTCTGAAATTTAATTTACTCTTGGCGTTGATCCTATATATTGCTGCTATAAATGGTTTTCAGCAGTTTTAACAGCATACCTATGCTTTGAAAGCTGGTAAGCATAAACTGGTGCTAAACCACATTTTTTCCAAAATACTATCTTTACCCACGATAATTAGCTTTGGTAATAATAATCAAGTTCTGACTTCAAGATTTTCAGCTTTCACTGTCTCAAAGCAGTTTAACAGCTTTTTAAAACAGTAGTTTTGCTTTGCTGCTTTCTCCATATATTAATTTTGGGGGGTTAAAATCTTTCTCACTGAAATGACATGAGGACGCATTGTTGTGTCCAATAAATGTGTCTACTTATCCAATTAGTCCCATAGCTAATTTAACAGGTGACTCTTTTTCATTAGAGAGCTCTTCATTTATAAAACAAAAGAACCAAGGTTGACAGAATGTGCTTGAGTGGGGCAGCAGTAGATGTAATACTCTTTTTATCTCCCTGTAATGAAAAGGACTGATTAATCATCACATTATATTATATCTTAGAATCCAAGTGCCTGTGGATGTCATTGAACCCAGGAGGCTTCAAACAAGGGCAGTCCCATCCCTAGGACACATTAAGACTTTTCAAGGAGTTAATGCCTAGAACCTCAGCTACTCTACTGCTGGAACCTCTACTTCTTCATGCAGACTTTCTCTACTCCAGAAAGGCAAGCCTCTTACACACCCAATATCATACTGTGACACACTGTTTTAGAGCATAAAGCTTCCAGTAAACCAAACAAAGGCAACATTTGAAGTATTTTTGTTGGAGAAGCCGCTTTTATTTCAGACACCACAGGCCCATCGTAGGTCTTCCATGTCTTTCCCTGTCACACACGTATCTCCATCAAGGGCAAGATGTGGAATTCAAAAATGGGGTATTTAGGACTACTGGCATGTTTTGAAGTCAGATGTAACATTTTTAATGACCCTATTACCCACTCCAACTATTATAAAACATGCTTTTCACGCAAAAGAGTTCCATGATTACAAAGTGCATGTTAAATAAGGTAAAAAATACTCAGTGCAGTGGTACTTTCTTTATTCTAGTTGTCAAGCTATGGCAGGGGTTTGTGCTTTATCTCTTTATCTACCTGTTTAGAGCAGGAATTCAGAACGGAGATAATTGTAACAAAATGTAAATTAATTTATTTGAACTGAAAAAATAAGTCAGGCTTTTTCTGACACAAAGACAGTTAAATTATATGGTGGGTATTTTCCATAAATTAAATGAGCTAATGAAACATATGTATTTAAAGCACACACAGGCATACCTCGAGGACGTAGCAGATTTGGTTTCAGACTGCCACAATAAAGCCATATCACACAAAAGCGAGTCACACAAATTTTCTGGTTTCCCAGGACATATAAAAATGTTCACATGATGCCGCAGTCTAGTAAGTGTGCAACAGCATTGTATCTCAAAAGTCAATGTGTTGCCTTAGTTAAAAAAAATACTTCATTGCTTTAAAAAAAAAAGGCTAACAATCATCTGGGTGAGCTGCTGTCTTTCTGCTGGTGGAGGGTCTTGTCTCAAAGTTGATGGCTGCTGACTAATCAGGGGGATGGTTGCCGAAGGCTGGGGTGACAGTGGTGATTTCTTAAAACAAAACAACAATGAAGTTTGTTACAGTGATTCACTCTTCCTTTCACAAAATATTTTTTGCAGCACGTGATGCTGTTTGACAGCCTTTTACCCACAGAAGAACTTCCTTCAAAATTGGAGTCAACCCTCTCAAGCCCTGCTGCTGCTCATCAACGGAGTTTATGGGACATTCTAAATCCTCTGCTGTCATTTCAACAGTGTTCACAGTATCTTCAGCAGGGGTTAGTTCCACCCCAGACTTTCTCTGCTTATCCATAAGATGCACGTCTTCATCCTTTCAAGGTTTATCGTGAGATTGCAGCAATTCAGTCCCAGCTTCAGGCTGCACTTCTAATTCTAGTTCTCTTGCTACTTTCACCACTTCTGCAGTGACTTTCACCAGTGGAGTCCTGAGTCCCTCAAAGTCACTCATGAGGGTTGGAGTCAACTTCTAACTCCTGCTAATGTTGATATCTTGACCTCCCATGAATCTTAAATGTTCTTAATGGCATCTAGAATGGCGAGTCCTTTCCAAAAGGTTTTCAGTTTACTTTGCCCAGATTCATCTATGGCAGCTATAGCCTTACAAAGTGTACTTCTTAAATAATGACTTGAAAATTGACATTACTCCTTGATCCATGGGTTGCAGAATAAATGTTGTGTTAGCAAGCATGGAAACATTAGCCTCCTTGTATATCTACATCAGAGCCTGTGAGTGCCCAGGTCATTGTCAAGTGCAGTCATATTTTCAAAGGAATCTTTTTTTCTGAGCATTGGGTCTCAACACTGGGCTTAAAATATTCAGTAAACCATGCTGTAAACAGGTGTGCTGTCATCCAGGCTTTGTTGTTCCATTTTTATAGCACAGGCAGAGTACATTTAACATCATTCTTAAGGGCCCTATGATTTCTGGAATGGTAAATGAGCACCGGCTTCAACTTAAAGTTACCAGCTGCATTAGCCTCTAACAAGAGAGTCAGCCGGTCCTTTGAAGCACATAGCATTGAAGGCAGGCAACCCCTATTCCTCTCTAGCTAGGAAAGTCCTAGATGGCATCTTCTTCTAATAGAAGGCTGTTCCATCGATACTGAAAATCTGTTGTTTGCTGAAAACCTTCATCAATGATCTTAGCTAGATCCTCTGGATAACCTGCTGCAGCTTCTCCATCAGTACCCGTTGCTTCACCTTGTACTTTTATGTTATGAAGATGGCTTCTGTCCTTAAACCCGATGAGCCAATCTCTGCTAGCTTCCAACTTTTTTTTCCACAGCTTCCTTACCTATTCCAGCCTTTATATAATTGAGGAGAGTTAGGACCATGCTCTGGATTAGTCTTTGGCTTAAGGGAATGTTGTGACTGCTTTGATCTTCTACCTCAAAAACTCAAACTTTCTCTGTATCAGCAACTAGCCTATTTTACTTTCTTGTCATTCACGTGTTCACTGGAGTGGCACTTTTAATTTCCTTCAGTAACTTTTCCTTTGCACTTATAACTTGGCTAAATGTTTGGTGCGACAGGCTTAGCATTCGGCCTATCTTGGCTTGAGACGTCTTCTTCACTAGACTCAATCATTTCTAGCTTTAGATTTAACATGAGAGACATATGACTCTTCCTTCCACTTGAACACTCAGAGGCCATTGTAAGGTTATTAATTAGCCTACTTTCAACATTTTTGTGCCTGAGGGAATAGGAAGGCCACAGGACAGAAAGGGAGTAGGATGGAGGGAGAACAGCCAGTCAGTGGAATCGTCAGTACACATACATTTATCTATTAAGTTTGCCATGTTACATGGGAGTGGTTTATGGGGCCTCAAAACCATTACAATGTTCATAACCAGCCTGGGCAACTTGGTGAGACCTCGTCTCTACAATAAAATAAAAAAATTAGCCAGGCGTGGCAGTATGCACCTACAGTTCTGGCTACTTGAAAGGCTGAGGCTGAAGGATTGCCTGAGCCCAGCAGACTAACACTGGGGTGGCCGTGAGCGTGCCACTGCACTCCAGTCTGGGTGATGGAGTGAGACTCCAACTCAAAAACAAAACAAAACACAATTACAATAATAACATCAAAGATTTGAGCAAAGGTTGGAAAAATGGTGCCAACAGACTTGCTCGACACAGGGTTGTCATAAATCTTCAATCTGCAAGAAATGCAGTATCTGTGAAGTGTTATTTTAAAATGCATAATAAAAAGAGGTATGCCTGTAATAGGACGAAAGCATTCGAAAAATATAGTATCAATGGTGAATTAATATGAACAGTTTCATTTGCTACCCCATGCTGAGTATACCAGATGAAACAACGTGCCGCTAAGTAAAAGAATAATAGGAGAAATAAGCAGTATTTTGCCAAACCTTGGTAAAGTCTTTCTTGGTATGCTACACAGAAACTGAGAAATGAAAAAACTCTAAAAACTGTGTAACAAATCTTTTTCAAAGTAAGTAGTTGCCAAGACTTTGCTTTCAGTAAAACTGAAAGAGAAATGTGATGGAACTGGGAGCTAATAGACCACTAACCATATTTTTGGGAAATAAGTCACAATGGGGTTTTTGACATACGACTAATAAGGATTGCAAAGAATTAAATAGCATCACTTAAAAAAAAAATCCTTGTATTCCACGGACTTATTTTATCGCAAGTTTTCTTATGTTTATGTTCATAAAAAAAGAAAACAGGATTAGAATTGATACTGAATTTTATTTTATTTTTAGAAGTAATATTCATCTATAAATATATAAGCTATTTGAAAAAAGTCCCCATTCATCTCATTCAGAGAGGTACTTTTAATACATTTTCACTTTTTTGTTTTATAATCATCAAAATGTTTAGCACATTTATATAATAATTAGGTTGCTTTCCGTTAGAATGTGTACAACTAATAATTGTAAGCATAATTTAATACAGAAGAAACAGGGTTTTTAAAAAAATTATAATACTGTCTCAGGAAATAAAACATTTAATTTAAATGTGTATATATATTTGCCTAAGAGGGCACAAGACAAAATAGCTTGAAGCTCACTGATCTATTCTAGCTTTTCCCATGAAATATGAATCTCATCTCTAAGTGCCTGTCAACTTCTATTTGCTTCAAGTTACTACACTATTTAGAATAAATTTCTTTTGAATTAAAGTTTTAGAATGTGTCTTTTCTAAAAGGAAAATGTAGACCTGACCTCTCATTCTAATCAGCGATGTAGAGGTATAAGGACATCACTGATTTTTCTCTTCAAAATCCACGGCAACAGTGGCTTAGATTAGTATAGCATCCCAGTTGAAGCCTCCAGTTTAAATATCAGGGGACTAGATTTGTGAATGGGCTTTGTCTTTAAATTCTCCACTCTTACGTTTCAAGTCACAGCCCTTCTCTCATTTGGCAGAGTCAAGTGTGGTCATTCCTGTTAGCATTTTCAAATGCTCTCTATTGATTGTAAACACACCTGGAAGTCAGTGGGCCATTGACACAGTTTGATAAACTTGTAAATACTTGCACAACCTTTTCCTCTGAAGCTCATCAGTCTCTTAGATAAAAGCCTGGACACAAAAGTCTTTCATCATGTCCTGAATTCCAGAAAACTTTGGCTTCAGAGGAAATAAAAAAAGGCCAGTTCTAGGGCTCTCGATCCTCCCTTACTGAGATCACTACATCCATAAAGCCCTACAGCCTGAACCTGGGAATGATCATAGGAAACACTAAGGTTGTCTGCAGGTTTTACGAAGAGAAAAAGGAGGAAAACTGGAGGAAAAAATAGAGACAGGGCAACAGAGTGCCCTGTGGTTATTCTAGACTCAAAGCTTGTGGGTTAGGAATCAAACCAATTAAAGCCTTCACAGTAAGAGTGAGATGTACCATGTCTTCAAACACAATAGGGTATCATCTTGAAGGGTTTTTTCAACGTGTCCTGTTGTGTCTGAATGTGGGAGCCACTAGCAGTCTTTTCACCTACTAACTGTGATTTTTTTCTTTCATCAGTAAGTATGTGTCACAACAGTCTTAATGTCTTAAAATACAGTTGGCAGAGTGTGAAAGCATAAAGAGACCACGCACGTGAAGCTATTGTTATTCCTTTCCTTCTTATGTGATAACCAGTTCATATGGAAACACAGCAGTAGAGTGGCATTTTTTCAGATAATGCCTTAACAAAGGACTTTGAACTCTGAAAAATGTTTTCTAAATAATAGTTTACCAACTATAGATGCCATAAGGACAAAACAGTAGTTAAAGTCATATTGGTAATTAGATTTGGTATCTCTTTGAAAATCATTTTGTAATATCAGAAAATCAGTGAGAAATACAAAATACGAAATATTTTGCCATACATGTCATGAATTTGCCACCTACCTATGATGTGAATAAACATGCCTGTAATGACTAAAATGGAAAGACAGAAAAGTAATTCCGCTGTAAAAGTCTAACTGCAATTGTTGAGGGGAGTAAATGATAACATCATCTTAAATTCCACAGAGGCACTAATAATTAAGATGTCAGGAAGTAAGGCTAAGCATTTGCAGACAATCAATAGCCCAACCTCCAATTCTACGACGTAACCTTGGATTCATACACCTGACTTTGAGATCTCTGGCAAAACATATCTTTTTATAAACAACCACATGCCATAACCTAACATTATGGATGCAGAGTGTTATATCACAAGCCAAGTGAAATAAGACATGACTACTGTGCAAACATAGTTTAATGGACAAAATCAATATAGCATCTAATTAAGAAACGATTATATTCTGTAATAACACAAATACTACAAACAATATTGACTAAAATTCCATGCTCTTGCAACTCTGTTAGTCCCATTTCTCCAGTTCAAAGGTAATCTTTAACCTGCCATAAAATCGGATTCTCCAATGTTGTCTAGTATTTAGGAAAATTGATAGATGATAACCAATAATGTAAAATATAAATGCAATTGGAAATATTTGGTTTAAACAGGACAAATAATGTAAGGTGGGGAACCCTCCCCCCAAAACTGGAATTATCTTTTGGAGGGCGGGCCTCTTGCAGCACACTTGGAATTTGTTCCTCCAGATCAAATGGTCATTCAAAGTTTTTATCTGGAAGTTTGGAGAAGGTTGCATCACGATTTGCAGAAGACACATCCTGAATTGTGTGGCAAACAGGTAAGTGGTGCTTCCACCATGGCAACACACCTGCCCACATGTGCTGAGTGTTCAGCAGTTTTTAACCAAAAATGGCATGAGTCCCATGCCCCACCCTCCTTATTCACCCCATCTCACCACCAGGGACTTTTTTTTGTTTTTCTGATGAAAAAGTCCGCAAAGGGAAATGTTTTGCCGATGTGGAAAAGGTGAAACAAAAAATGGCAGAAGCACTACAAGGCATTAAAATGACAAGTTCAAAATTGTTTTTTTTTTTTTTTTGAGTTGGAGTCTCACTGTCACCCAGACTGGAGTGCAGTGGCACGCTCCCGGCCACCGCAGCCTCGACCTGCTGCGCTCCGGCGATCCTTCCTCCTCAGCCTTCCAAGTAGCTGGAACTACAGGTGCGCGCTACCATGCCTGGCTAATTTTTGATTTATTGTAGAGATGAGGTCTCGCCAAGTTGCCCGGGTGGGTCTCGAACCCGCGGGCTCAGGCAATTCACTCACCTTGGCCTCCCAAAGCGCTGGGATTACAGGCTGATTGCCTGAGCCCACCAAGCCCAGCCTCAAAATTGTTTTGAGTGGTGTAAAAAAAATCTTGGTAAGTGTACTGCACCAAATGGAGAGTACTTTGAAGGTGACTGCAGTTTAAACATGTAAGAATAAAGGCACAATTTTTTATAAGAAAATTCCATGTTTTGGGGAGTCCTCTCTTGTATGCTAGCAAAGACGGCATACGTTAACAGTAATAATGGTAACCATTCACAATTTTTCAAGCATTTGCTATGTACTATACACCATTTAAAGTATTTACACTGAATACTCACGATCATTCTATGAGTTGAATGAGTCCTTTTTAATTGATGAGACGGTTTAGAAACAAAGAAGCTACACAACTTGTCCTCAGTAACACAGGGGTAAGTGATCAGAACTAGGATACACCACCAGGCGGTTTGACTCACAAGACTATACTCTTTTGTCTCTTCTATATTGTGTCTATATGATAGCATGATGTGATGCACTGCCAGATTGTGGACAGTCATGTAAGTCACTTAAAGACATCAGACTAGTATCTGGGTCACTAAAGGGGGTCAGGAGAGGTAGTGTGAAGAATGGATGAGCAAGACTGGAGACATACAGCACAGCTAGGAGGTGACTTCTATATCCAGGGAAGAAAAGACGGGATTCAAAAGATATTATGGAATTAGACTGGAAAGGACGTGGTGATTGATTAAATACAGGAAGTGAGAGGGGGAGCAGTCAGATAGGACTCCTAAACTTCTGGACCAGGTGATAACTGAATGATGATACCATTTCCTGATACAGAAGTCCCACGTTATCCACCAGGGATAGGTTCCAAGACCCCCGGTGGATGCCTGAAATTGTGAATAGTACTGAACCTTGAACTTTGTATGTCCTATGTTTTTTTCCTAAACATTCATGCCTGTAATGGTTTAATTTATAAATCAGGAACAAGAAGAGGTTAACAACAGTAATAAAACAGAACAGGCTGGGCATGGTGGCTCATGCTTGTAGTCCCAGCACTTTGGGAAGTCAAGACGGGAGGATCGCTTGAGCCCAGGAGTTTAAGACCAGCCTGAGCAACACAGCAAGACTCTACAAAAAATCATCTCTACAAAAATCAAAACAATTAGCCGGGCATGGTGGTGTGTGCCTGTAGTCCCAGCTGCTCAAGAGGCTGAAGTGAAAGGATTACCTGAGTCCGGGAGGTTGAAGCTGTGGTGAGCCATGGGCATGCCACTGCACTCCAGTCTGGGTGACAGAGTGATTCTGACTCAAAAAAACAAACAACAGAAACCAAAAACCAGATCAATTATAAAAATAAAAGCTATACGAATGTGATCTCTCTCTCAAAATATCTTAATATTTTTGAGCCATGGTTGACGTTGGGTGATGGCAACCACAGAAAGTGAAACTGTTTAGAAATCCCTGAAAGGGGGGCAAATTTGGAAAGAAAGAGGATGTGGCAGTTGTCTTTTGCAAAGATGGCCACAACAATATCTTCCATTCCATATTTCTTGGGCAACGTGTCCCTGCCATTTCTCCAGTCAAGAGAGGGAGTTTCATTCCCCTTCCTGTGAATCTGAGCTGAATTTACTGACTGCATAAGCAAAAGAATGTGAAGAAATGATATCCTAAAATGGCCAATGCTAGGTCCTAAGAAGTCTGTAATTTCCTTCGGGGTCTCTTGGAATGCTCCCCCTGATATTCCCCTTCAGAACCAGTTGCTGTGTGATAAGAAGCCCTGGCCACATGGAAGACCATGTTTAGGTGCACCAGTCAATGGCCACAGGTGAGCTCAAGTCAACAGATCACATCAACTGACAGCCATATGAGTGAACTACCTTGGACTTCCAGCTCCATGGAACCTTCAGACAACCCCAGTTGATATCTGAAAGTAACTGCATGACAGTCCCAAGTAAGAGTTCGAGGATGGCTCAGTCAATTCACAGAACCATGAGAGATGATTAACAGACTGTTTTCAAGCCACTGAGTTTTGGTAAGGTTTGCTATGCAACAATACATAACCAAAGTAGTTGATGGGTTCAGTTTTAAACACATGGAGTTTGAGATGCTTGGAAGATTCCCAAGTAGAGATGCTCCAGAGACACTTGGATAGATTTTATGCAGTTGATATCTGGAGCTGTGGAGAGAGCTCAACTGCATGGATGTATCAATTTAGCAATTAAGAGCACACAGAATGTAACTGGAATCAGGAGAGTGGGTGAGAGAACCTAGAGAGAAGACGTGAAAGAGCAGTCTTGAGAAACAGCATTTAGGGATCGGATGGAGGGAGGTGAGGCAACCAAACATCACTGTTAAAGTCAGGAGGAAAGTCAAGTGAATGTGGTCTCACAGAAGCTAAGGGAAACGAATACTTCAGTCATGGGGGATAGGTTAACGGTTAAATGCTACCAAAAACTCAAACACGGTAAAGTGTGAAGTGTATGCACTGGTGCTACTGACGCAGCCATGGGTGACTCTGGAGACATCGGTTTCAGCGGCGGTGGCGGTGGAGATGGTCTTGAGCAAGAAGTGCTGCAGAAGCCAGGCTGTGACAGAAGTGGGTGCAGAGCAAAGGAATGACCGAGGTGACAAAACACACTGTGTCCAAAGAAAAAAGAAAGAAAAAAGAGAGGCTGGAACTGTATACAGAGGCAGAGTCAAGAGTTAATTTTTTCCCCCAAAATGTGACAGACTAGAATGTTCAAATGTTGACTGGAAACTATCAGTAGAATGGGGAGATTCTGGAGAGACAGAATGGGATCAAGAGGACTCATGGAGAGATTAACCTTGAACGTGGGAGAAAAGGGTAGAAGGGCAGCTCTACATACACACAGGAATGACGATTGGCTTATGAGAAATTAAGAGAGTGTACCCTGAAGACTGCTTTCTTTTTTAATAGAAAGAAAGATCAAATGCTGAGAAAGAGTTTTGAGTCCAGTAGGGAGATCTGAAATAGCTGCTGAGAAGTATGGGAGAGAGAAGTTTGCAAGGGAAATGTAGCAGGGTTGCCAGACTGTTCAAGGTGGTGAGGGAGGAAAGAGGTATTATCACTCCCTCCTTACTTGAGAGGAAATTGAGACTCTAAGAGGGCAGTTAAGTAACTTGCTCAAGGTTACAAAGCAAATAAATGAAGGAGCTAGGTAGGATTTGAGCGTAGGCCTGTGTGATTCTTTCCAGTACATTAGGCTAAATGAATTCCTGGATCCTAGGGAATAATTTTAGTTTCTGAAAAGAGTGTTTGAGCTACAAATTTCATTCTTACCTCCTTATTCACTTTGTCTATTTTCATGAGTTTTGCCTAAGACTCTAAACTTCTGATGGCGCATATCTAAAATGTATAGTCAAAGAAGGTTTCTGGAATAACAGAAAAGGATGATGGAATATAATAGAAATTCTTTTTTTAGATACTAAATACCATTTAGAAGCGTTGGTTCAGTATTAACTTAAAGGCAAGCAGAGAGTTTATTAAGCCTGTAACACAGTGAGTTTTTCTTAGATTTATATTTGTAAAATAAGAATAAAATAGGACAGCATAAATAAGAGTACTACATTTAGAAGCTGTGAAGTAATGTTCTCACTATGTTTAGTATGGTTAATTCTCCTAGTGAGCTTTGTTCAGAATTCTGGGGTTTTCTCAACAGTTGTAATATTCCAGAATTTCTCTTTTTTTTTTTTTTGAGTTGGAGTCTCACTCCATCGCCCAGGCTGGAGTACAGTGATGCACTCACAGCCACCACAGTGCCGACCTGCTGGGTTCAGGCGATCCTTCTGCCTCAGCCTTAAAGTAGCTGGAACTACAGGCATGCGCTGCCATGCCCAGTTAATTTATTTTTTTTGATTGTAGAGATGAGGTCTGCCAAGTTGCCCAGGCTGTTCTGGAACCCGTGGGCTCAGGCAATCCTTTCACCTTGGCCTCCCAAAGTTCTGGGATTACAGGCTTGAGCCACTGTGCCTGTCATCTCCCAGAATTTCTAAAGAGATGACATGATCTGCTCCTCCGGGTAGTTTATAAAACTAAAGTCATGGGTGAAGGCGCATGGACACAGCATATTCAAAGAGGCCTAAAGGCAGTGGTTTGTAGTTACTTTACTTCTTGCAAATAGCGTCCCCTCTGGCACCCTGTAAGTACTATATTTCGGAAATATTAAAAACATTTACTTGGAAAAACAGAAACAAGAATTTCTTATGAATTTTGGGAGCCATTCAAGAAATAATAAAGATGGTAAGTGACGAGTGTTTAGGTCACCCTTTGGGCAAAGTTGGAACCCGGACAGAGATAGCTTTTGTTCCATGAAGGGAAATTTCTAGAAACCCCTAGTCTAGTTGGAAGGTGGGAGGGTCAGTTCTCTAGTGCACATAACTGACTCTGGGACACCTGTTAGCTGTTCCTTTGTGGAAGGCTTCTTGACACGGCTGGGAAGAAGGTACTTGGCTTACATGTACATACAGGTGCTTTGGAAGTGCACATCAACTGTATGCGATGCAGTCTATGATCACCTGGGCAAGCTTCAGTCCTTTTTGGAGAAGGGGACTACTAGAGCAGTGTTTCTACAACTGTGGACCACAATCCTTTGGCAATTACGAAATTACTTTAGTGGGTTGCAACTAGCATTTGTTAAAAATGGGAAATACAATAAAATAGAAGACCTGGGTGCGTTTTACAAAAGCAGGGTAAGTATTATTCGAGACATATTTCAGATATATATGCATATGTGTATGTTGGTTTTGATGTGACTTGCACTTTTGTTTTTATTTTGGAGATGGGGTTTCACCCTGTCGCCCAAGCTGTAGTATAGTGGCGTGATCCCAGCTCATTGCAGCCACGACCTCCTGGTCTCAAGTGATCTTTCTGCCTCAGCCTGTTGGGTAGCTGGGACTACAGGCATGCACCACTATGTGTTTTGTACTTTTTGTAGAGACGAGGTCTCACTATATTGCCCAGGCTAGTATTGAATCCCTGAGCTCAAGCAATTCTCCCGCCTTGGCCTCCCAAAGTGCTGGGATTACAGGTGTGAGTCACCACGTCCAGCCTGCACCTCTTTCTGCACAGTCATGGTCATGGCTTAAAAGTCATGGTTTTAGAGGACTCCAGCCTCAGAGATTTCTGAAGCCATATCCATGTGATGTTCTTTGAAACATCTGGGCTGATATGATCCTACGATCTATTTCAGGGTTGCCCTAAAATTGTCATTCAAATCTGAACTATGAAGCACTCTCCCTAAAGTTACACAGCAAAGTAGGTGAAGGAGCAAGGACTTGATTATAGGTTTCTGGGGGCTGAGATGAGTCAAGGTAATCCCTGGCAAAATACCAGGAACCAGCACCAGGGCTGTGGGAATATCTCTGAATGCACAGCTTTCGCAGAACTGTGCTTTTCAAGGACCGTGAAACTAATTAGCCACACTCTACTTTCATTTTAATCACAATAAAAGGTTAGGTTGTTGTAAATTAAATAAAATGTCCATAATAAGCATTTATCTCTTTATTAGAATTATGATTTCATAAGTCTGTAAAGAAAGTTTCCTACCAGTGTGGTTAATAAGCACCATTTGATCATTTTCACAGGAACCATGCAGTTTAAGAGACAGTCTAAATTCCAGTCAATGTAAACGAAAAATAAATTGCCTTAATTTCTGGGTAGCTACCTGTTCATATGTGTGTTATGAATATCTCAAAAAGTTAAACAATTAAGGTAACTGAAATAATTTCCCACCTACAGGTTCACAGAGGAAAGCTTTTATTCAGCCCCTCCAGCTCCCTGCACAGCGACTGCCACTATCTATTTCGGGTGGATGACGTGTCACTCACCAGCTTATAGTCTTCTGTAACATGCAGAACTTTATATGAAAAGGTTTAATGGGGAGGAGGCATTCATTATTAGTATAAAAATCTAATGCTTTATAAAATTTCTCAACCTCCCTAAGGAGAAAGAGAAGTATCCTAAAGTATTATTACAATACAACAGAAAATGGAGGTGAAGAAAAAAAATTTAAGTATTAGTCACAGTCGATGGGCTCGTGTAAAAGAGCAACATATATGTTCATTAAATGTGTAATCACTTCTTTCTCTTCCTGCAAATACACTAGCCACACAAGGATGGACATACTGATGTCAAAGCAGAACACAAATACACAAGGTAAGAAACAAAGAGGAAGAGGCCAGGCATGGTGGCTCATGCATGTAATGCCAACACTTTGAGAGGTGGAGGTGAAAGGACTGTCTGCTCCAGGGGTTCGAGACCAGCCCAGGCAACGTGGCGAGACCTCGTCTCTACAATAAATTTAAAAAACAAAATTAGCCGAGCGTGGTAGCCCACACCTGTAGTTCCAGCTACTTGGAAGGCTGACGTGGGAGGGTTGCCTGAGCCAGCAGGTGCAGGCTGCAACAGCCGTGAGTGTACCACTGCACTATAGCCTGGGTAACAGAGTGAGACTCCGAATCAAAAAACAAATAAACAAAACAAAAAGAGAGACAAAGAGGAAGAAGAACTAGGGGAATGTTAAAAGACAAATAACTTATTAGGTGACACAGAAAGGTATCTCGATCAGGTTGTTCTGAGATGTCACGTATTATGACATTTTGCAAAATGTCAGAGGATAACAATGACAAGACTTGTACACACACACAAATAACACATAATATTTGTAATATAAATATACATATATATATATAGATATATATCTTCTGGGTGTTTATCTTGGAAAAATGAAAGACAGCATTCTCCTGCCACTTAAATTCCATTTTTAATTCAGAGTCAATTGATTTGAAACTCTTTGTTAGCTCAAAGTGCAAACTCTTAAAGGTTTAGAGAAAGGGCAACCAAAGAAAAGGTCAATAAATTATAATCCTTTAATGTGTTTTGTATTTAAAAGCTTTTATAATAAAATTAATATAGTATTCTAACTCATATACAAGCTGAATGAAGAAAACGTAACATACCGAAGGTAATAAAAGGGATGACACACTGAATTATAATCTGTTTGCAGACTAAAAATAAAACTCAATACACACTTGCAGGAGGGAGAGGTAGAAAGGCCTAGCCATCAACTCAGAAGGCAGAAAATCATATTATTTCTCTAATACAAATGTGAATTTTCAACCTTTCAAGTAAATTAATAAAAAAGCACTCATGAAAAGATGATATCTGTAATTTCAAAAACTTTTCCCTCTCCCATATAAACTGGATGTAAGCATGAGTAAAAACAAATTTATGGAAAAGTGATATGAAAAGAAAAACAGGATACACAATTCTTTCTCTTACCGTTGTCGCCAGAAGGTAATGACACAGTGTTTGTTGGCATGGTATCAGAATTCACTTTTCCATTCTCAAATGTGTCATTTTCAGTCTGCTGTAGCTGCCAGTTGAGGCCAAAGAGATGCATTGCTGGGGGAAAGAACACAGATTCTTTAAAGGTCTGCTGCCTTCAGTGACAACATGGTAAGCACAGTTATAGCAAGAGTTGTGTGTAAAGCTAAAACCTGCATTTTCTGAAATACCAAGGATAATTGTATAACAAAAATTAGAAAACAAAGAGTTCTCTAGCAAGTTTGATTTACATAGCGATGCAGTGCAATATGGCAGCTTTAATAATGATCTGATGATACTCAGTTAATTGGTACCAGAAAACTCTTACGAGTGAATAATTACGTGCTCGCATTCCTCTGAGTTCTACTTTTCACCGTCATTTAAATAACTGCTGGAACACTCCGCAGCAGCATTTGCCAACCTTACTTGACCACAGATCACTTCCAAATTTATAATACTTTGTGGCAACCCCTACTGGTTCCCAAGAGACATAATGCTATATCTTTAGGATAAGCCAAAAGCAAAAATTTGTCTCACAGATGTGTTGGTAAATGAAACAACCAGAATGGATTTCAATATATACTACGTAATAAAATTTAAATATTCCAAATTTAAGACGAGGCATTTTGATTTATGACATATAATTCAATAATGGTGCAGATTAATAAGCATGCATATGTGTCAGGTAATTTCATGCATATGATAATTTTATAAATTTATGAGTGATCTATAAATTTATTAAAATGTTATAAATGTGTTTACTCATTTTCTTTGTTTAAAATATTTAGAAAACAAAACTAGAAGGCTACATAAATATAAGCTTATACATTTCAAACTATAAATGTAATTTAAAGTTCTATTATATTGTTTTTAATTTTTCCTGATTTAGCTAAAACATTTAGAAAAATATGTTCCTGTCGTATTAACCATTAACACTTTCTAAACATTTATTTGTACATCACAGACTATAGTTTAAGAACTAATCCCTAAGGAAGGCTGAATAGCAACAGGAAAACCCAGCGATGGTTATAGTACCGTATGATGAAAGAGAACTTTTTGGGACATTTTTTGACATTATTTAAATCACTAACATTAGACTACACCAGAGAAATGGAAAAAGTCCTAAGCGTACAAAAGGCATTGTGAGAAGCAGTGTGATTACTACCATTGTCAAAAAGCCCTTAACGTCTAATATACGCAGGAGCAAAAGTAAATTGGCGCAGGAGGTTTGGATGCAGTTAGCTTGTGGTTTAATCCTTAATTCAGCGTTTAGTCTTGGGCATTTATGTACTATTGTTAGATATAAGGTTTATTTAAAAAACAGAAGCTTGTTAAAACTACCTTATTTCATTGCTGCAATGATTCTCGACAGGGTGCATGAAGGAGAACTGGCACAAAGCAAGACAGTGCTTCCTATAAAAGTGCTTCAGGTAGTCTAGAGTCCAGATTACTGAACTATCTGGGGTCATGTGACTAGATTGTGGTGCTTCTCAATACGAACTGTCTCTCCTGCCTGCAATGCCTCTTGCCCACAGTGAAAAAACTGTGCCTCGCTCAGATGGCAGGTGTCAGCTTCTTGAGGAAGCCTACCCGTACTGGGGTGTTTTTTCCCAAGACTCTTTTGGTTCACTTTTGTGCCTCATTTATGAGATGCAAATATGTACAGGGATGCAGTGCCTGATACCTAGCAGGGCTCAGTATCTGTCAAATAAAGTTAGGAATACTTGTATTTTCCGAGACTCTTAAAGTCTAAGGAAACACTGTTGTGGATAAAAATAAAGGAAAAGTTAATAAGCATAAAACAAATAAATAGCTAGGATTGGAGAGCAAATTAACCATGAGTTCATTTAGTGTAGTGCTGTATGAAAAGTGAAAGTCCACTATTACTATATATAACTGACAGACTTTTAAAAAAATTCAATAGTTTTAGGACATTCTTAGTGCCACATTCTTTTGTTAATAATAACTGATATAAAAGCATGCTATAATAAGAAAGACACTAAACATAGATAGTACATCTATCTTATATATTTTTAATAGATGAATATACTCACACTCTCTGATTAAATTACAGTCTGCCTGCAATTCCTTTTAAACTCTGATTTTCATGGATTAAGATACAGGTTATAGAATTCTTGAATTTGTAAGTTGTCATCTTATAAAGAACTATAACTTCATATGTCATTTTGCATTAAATTACATAGTATTTAAGTGGCAAAATGTCAGGAGCTTTCTAAACATTTATCACTTCATACATTTTTCAGAGTTTCAGATACTTCAGCAATTTTTGAACAAAATAATCGGAGCTAGTTCTGCATATAGCAAAAGGTTTGACAGACATGCAAAGCAGCAATAAATATTCCAGTAGGGTCAAAGTTTCCACACAAAACAATTTATCATCATTACAATCTTTTAACATAAAAAGTCTCCTTGAATGATAGATTTGCTCATATTATTGGTTTTAATAGACTTTGAAGAGCAGAGATAACCCATGGGATTATGCACAGATGTCAAATGTTCAAAAGTGATGTGATGTTTGTGTTGGAAGAGCTATTTTATTTTTTGCCAGACGGGTAACTGCTTTACTATATATACATTTTTTTATTATAGAAAATCTCAATAAATTGAGATTCTGGTTCTACTTAAGATGCTGTATAATGAGAATCATATCCAAAATATCCAAAATTTTATATCTTTTAAAATACTGCACTGAAAAGAGAAACCAACAAGTTGTTTGGTCTTAGAATATTATCTACTTTGAAATTGTTGGTGTTTGGTATTTAGTGATGCTCTTGACACTCATTATGTATAACTTAAGATGTTTACACAAATGCAGGGGTTCATGGATTGACTCTCCAAAATTAGAGACAGGCAAGCCACAAACTCATAAAACTCAAGAACGTTACAGGAATTACTGAAGAGTGGTATATCAAAACTGCATGGGTTATCTTGGCAGAAAAATGAAGGAAAAATTCGCTAAATAGAAAACATCTGAAAATAAAGACGGATGGGCTCAATCCTCCAATACCTGAGTTAGAAAACAGAATTGAACCATGGAAAGGCATTCGCTGCTACTTTCCATGGATGGCACAATCTATCCGTGTGTGCATGTCCCCATGGAGGGTATCAGGAGAGTGGCAAGAAGCAGCAGGGACTCTGCGCCTTTCTGAGACCCTCCCCACTCTGTGGGTGTAGCTCAGGTAAGGAGCAATAACAGGTGTTCTCAGCCACAGAGAGAGTGTCCCTCGTGCTAGTGTTAGAACATCATGATGCACTATGTGTTCAAAAATATTCACTGAACAAGCACTATGTGTCAGACGTTGTACAAGTACTTCCTGGGCATTATCTCATTTACTCTCCACAAAGATTGCACCGAACAGTTGCCATTACTTCAAAAACATTTTAAATCTGAGAAAAAGGAGGCTTTTGGAGAGTTTGAGGTTCCAAGTCGGTAAGCAGTAGACTTTTACCTTAAACTCAAACCTTCCAATGACAAAAGGCAGCTCACGACACAGCTCTCTATTCTACCAATGTGAAAAAATCCACACAGGAGGAAGTGAAATGCAGCTTCAGTGAGGGCCAAGGGCTACAGAAAATGCTTCTCTCCTACATCTAGGAATCTGAAGGAGGAGGCAGTATGGGGGTGGGGGCAGGGATACCACAGGTAACATCTGTGTGTCCTGGGCACTGTTCTTGACACAAGTACTTTTCTGCTATACTGTCTAAAAATTAATTTTTACAGGATTATGATAATGAAATTAAGTACAGGGTATTTTGGCTAACTCTAAGAGTCTTAAAAAGAACAGTTTAAAAATTACAAAAATAAACATTATACCTGTGAATTTTAAAGTTATGAAAGTAGCATTCATATAGATTTAATCTTTAAAAAGTCTTACTTCTGGTATCGGGTTTACAGTTTTATATTGTCATTTCCATGTATTCCTGGGTGATTTTCATGGAGGAGGGTTCGGGATTCACATCTAAAATGTTATCCAAGGGAGAATGGAATCTGTATATGCCAGTAACACTATGTATCAGATATACAAAAATGAATAAACAAACAAATAAATAAATAAACACATCAGTATGTTTTTCACATTTTAAAATATTTTGATGTCTATTATATTCTAGTCATGTAGTGTATGCCAGGGATCAAAAACTAGCGTCTTCAAAAGTTAGTGTATAAAGAAGACTCATAATTCCAGCTTTCTTGACCCTACCCTAGGAATACTTACTCCACACTCTGCTGTTTCCTGCTTATCTGAAATGTCCTGAATCAAACCGTGCATCCCCATTAAATACACTCCTAAAACTTTAATATAAATTGTTATCTATTTTTTTTACTATGGCAAATATAATCAGAAGTTGTTCAAATGTTAAACCTGGCTTCTAAATACAAGATTTTTACTGACTCCAAATGGTTGGATTTTGCAAGATTAATTTGATTGTCTGGAATTGAAGTGCATTTTCTCCTATTAAACATCTTAGAAATGGTGGTTAAGTCCCCTGTTCATCTACAAAAGTCTATCTACATATCCCATAGGAATATGTATACACATAGCAACAAATGGCATGAGCACGAATGTTCACAGAAGCATTATTTGTAATAGCCCCAAACTGGAAACGACCTGAACGTCTGACAGCAGTAGAACGGCTAAGCAAGTTACAGTACAGATGTGTAATGGAATTGTCTATAGCAATGTACATGAAGAGCCACTGCCAGGTACAACGATATGGATGAATCTCACAAACATAATATTGAGCAGAAGAACCCAGTCTCACAAAAAAGCAAGTACTGTATAAGTTCATGTGTAGCAAGTAAAAAGACAGATAAAATCAACTGGGAGGCATACAAGCCAATGCAGTGATTACCTTTAGGAGAAAGGGGCGGGTCATGTTTGAGAGATTATGGTGTGGGGGCGGGGGGAGGGTGTCGTCTGGAGAGTTGGATATTCTATATGGAAGGTAGTTCCACTGGTGTGTTCACCTACGATCCACATGCTTTTCTAAATGTATATTATACCCACATAAACATCTGTTTAAAAGCAATCCATCTAACATGTAGCATACCAAAGAATGTGTGTCTTACCCTCTCTAAACTCTCCCTACCAGTCCTTTTCTCTACAAGGCTTTTCCTTCCCATAAGGCTGCCAGTGAGGCAAGGAGGACGATCTTGGCTATAGCCCCAGGAGACAACTAGAAAAATGCACTCACACAGTAAAGACACTGTACGGAAGAATGATAAGTGACTACATCGGGTGGGAGAAAAGGGGAGGATGGGGAAAGGTTTCCTTCAGTGTGATTCTCAGGAAGTGCACACTTTCAGGAGAAAAGCAATACAGTTAAACAAGTTAATACATTTGTGTCAATGACCGTCAGTCCTGGGTCCTCCCACATTGATTTGTAGTTTAAAAGCATTATTTTTGTCTTGGCATGGATGTGGAGAAGTTGAAACCCTTGTGCATTGTTGCTGGGATTGTAAAAAGTTGCGAACACTATGGAAAACAGTATGGTGATTCCTCAAATCACTAAATAGAGAACTGTCATGCGATCCAGCAATCCCATGTCTGGCCATATATGCAAAATAACTCTTAGGTCTTGAGGAGAAATTTGAGAACCCATGTTTATACCAGCACTAGTCACAATCATCGAGAGGTGGAAGAAACCCAGGTGTCCATCAACGGAAATGAACAAATACAGTGGAATACCATTCAACCTTCAAAAGGAAGGAATTCCCATCACATGTCACAGTGTTGATGAACCTTGGTGACATTTTCTTAAATGAAATAAGCCAGTCACGAAAAGACAAATACTGTATGATTCCACTTCTATGGATTATTTAAAATAGAATTCATAGAAACATAAAGTAGAATGGTGGTTATCAGGGGCTGAGGGTAGGGAGAAATAGGGAGTTGTGATTTAATGGGTTTTAGTTCCGCACTATAAAAAAAAAAGTTCTATACTATAAATAGGGCAACCCTCTTTTGGGAACCCTCACGCTGCCGGGGGCTTTCCTATCTCCTAATGAATTCCTATTTATTAAAAAAAAAAAGTTCTGATGATTAGTGAGGTTGAACATTTCTTCATGTGTCTGTTGGCTGCTTGGATGTCTTCCTTTGAGACGTGTCTGTTCATATCTTTTGCCCATTTTATAATGGGGTTGGTTGTTTTTTTCTTTTCCGCACGTTTGAGTTCCTTGTAGATCCAAGATGTTAAGCCTTTGTCAGACCTGGAGTTGGCATATACTTTTTCCCAATCTGTAGGCTGTCTCCCTGCTCTCTTGATGGTTTCTTTGGCTTTGCAGAAGCTTGTTAGTTT
>CAUYQG010054508.1:0-12339 GCA_963574415.1 Tarsius wallacei | reverse complement strand
AACAACCTTATTTCTACATAAGGTCACATTCAGGGGCTAAGACTTCAACATATGCATTTTAGGGGGGCAGATGATACCCAATTCAACCCGCAACACAAATAAATATCTCTTCAAAAACTGGAGGTGCAATTAATAAAAAGGTTGTAATATATAAGTACTGTTCAGAAATCATTTTTAAAAGAAGTTAAAAATAAAATTTTTTTAATTTAATTTTTTTGTTTTATTTTGTTTTTAATTGATAAATAATAATTGTATATGTTAATGTGATGTTTCAATACATGGCTACATTGTGAAATGGTCAAATCAGGCTAATTAGTATATCCATCTCCTCAAATATTTATCATTTTTGTGATAAGAACGTTTAAAGCCCTCTTTTAGCTACCTTGAAATACACATTATTTTTTAACTATAGTTACTGCTTTGTGTAATAGGACACCCAAATACAAAGTTTCAGTTAGATAGGAGGAAAAACACTTCTTTCCTGATTCTATTTTTCTCCTTCTCCTTCTTCATCTGTTTGTGGCAGTTTGGATGGGGTCTCTCTCTTACCCCCTGCCAACAAGAGAGAGGTTTAGAGATTAGAAATTAACAATCCAAGGGTGGTGCTATGTTGCAGATAGTTCAGATAAATCCATATTCAATTAGTATGGTAGTTTTGAATATGTGAAATCAGAAAGAACAAAGATTCTGGGATTATTATTTCTCAAATTATTTAACAGAGGTATACTCCTCTTCATGAGACTATTCTGGGTTTTTCTTGAGAGGGAAATTAACACTCACTGTGGTGAGGTGTGAGAAAATTATATATAGCCCTTACTCATGGTAAGAAAGAGCTGGAATTGGCAGCCTTCATCTCCTCCCACTTTCCACTCTCTTTATGATATCAGGGCTCACCTTTAGCACCTTCACAGCTGGAAAAAAAGCCCTCCACCATCACCTGACCAAAGCCTGAGGTGCTGGTTTATAAGACACAAGAAGGGCCAAGGGCCAAGTCTTATATCTGTGCTATGAGGTAGATAGAGACAGAGTTTTCTAGTGGACAGAAATAGAGATACTGGAGAATAAAGGCCTGAACAGGAGCTATGGAAAGAGGATGGAGGGAGTGATGGATGAGGCAGAGTGAGGTAAGAAGTAAGATGGCCTCCAAATGAAGTACCAGCCACAGCTCCTGCTGGGCAGCTCCTTCTCCATGGCTGTAGCTTTCTCTAGGTTCCAGTTGACTCTTTTGCCCTTGTGGGCTTAGGGGTGGCAATAGTTCCCACTATTTCTAATTCCTGGGTGATTCATCATCCCACAGAAATTCTGCTACCATTGTTCACATCTTTGTAAAGAGTCCTTTGACTAAACTCTCCATCTGGCTGATGGTGCCCTCTAGTTCTTGTCTATGCTGAGGCCACTTCCCCCAAAGGAGGCTTTAAGTTTCCAGAAGGCAGAGATCAAGTCTTGCTCACCTTTGAATCTGCATAACATTGAATACAAGGCCTTGTGGAAAAGCTCTCCATGAATAGTGAAGGTAAGAAAAGACAAAGGGTAAGAGTGGGTGAAGAAAGAAGAATAAGTCAATGAGAAAGGAAGGGAAAGAAAACATATAGAAAGGTGGAAGGATGGAGGAAAGGTGGTACAACACAGAAATAGGGATCCAACTCATTTCTCCAGAATTATGTTCTCTGACTATCAGGGTAAAGGAAAAGCAGTCAGGAAGAACAGAAGCCCAAGCTGCCATCTTGGTAGGCACTGCTCAATAGGTCTTTCTTGTTTAGTGCCCCTCCTGGCTCCTCATACTGCAAAATGGTTTTACTGCCCCTCCCCCCAAGGCTGCCATAGAGTACTGGGAGAACAGCTTAGGCTTTTCCCTCTAAGTGAGCCAGAAACCTCTACTGGGAGCCCACTCAGTGCTATATTGATGCCAATCCTAGCAAGCTGAGCTGCCTTCAGACAGCAGCCACAGTCCTCTCAACTGCAATCATTGTGCTCCTATAGTATGCAGACTATTGTGAGGTTGTTGTTTTCCCCCTTAAGTCAGGGACTCTGTCACCCAGGCTGGAGTGCAGTGGCACGATCATGGCTCACTGCAGCCTCAACCTCCTAGGCTCAGTCAATCCTTCTGCCTCAGCCTCCTGAGTAGCTGGAACTACAGGCACACGCTACCACACTTGGCTAACTTTGAAAACTTTTTTGTAGAGCCGAGGTCTCACTATGTTGCCTAGGCTAATCTTGAACTTCTAGGCAAAAGGAATCCTCTTGCCTCGGCCTCCCAGAGTGCTGGAATTATAGGCATAAGCCACCATACTGGTCCAGATTATTGTAGGATTTAAGGGCAGAAAGACATACAGGAGAGTACTTACCTTCAAAAGGTATAGTGGCACCATCCAGATTCCATGGAACAGGTAGCAGGAGCATTTATCCACATGGGCGAATTAGAAAGTCCAAGAGAAATAATATCAGGCAAGTGAAATGCAGAATACAGATGAAAGTGACTCAGCAGGACTGGCTAGATTTTTTAGCTATATTTGTGGTTAGGACATTGAACCAGGTAGCTTGGAAATGTATTAGAAAGTAATCAATCAATGTCAAGCTTTGTCCTCAGGAATGTAGGTCTCTGGGTCCTCTGAGAATGTTTTATTGCTGGTGGAATAAAAACTATTATGTAAGGATGTGTTCAAAGTTCAGTGTGAATGCTTTGTATTTTATTTTTTTCTTAGTTTGGCAACCTCCACAAATAATAGTACACAGTAGAATTAAAGGCATTAGAAATCCTCTTCCTGGAACCCAGACCATGCATACCGATTGAATATGCTGATTGACATCATATTCTTATTTAGTTATTCACCGTTTCTGTTGGTAAGCCTGTGGTGTGTCCAATACGTCAGAGAAATTTTTGAGCCTGCCTCAAAAGAATAGATTAGTGCACATTATTTTTTTCATTTTTATTATCATTAAGTGAAATGCCAGAAAATATTTCAATATAATCTCCAGAGAAAATAAACCACTTTCCCAATTGACATCAGCTCTGTCTCTTCATGAGGTGGAACCAAACACTTGAAATGCTTCATCTCTATTAGGCTAAAGGCATACTTAGTTTCCTTGTGCTATGTCAAAGCTGTGGTGAACAAAGCTCCTCTCATGGCTCACCATCAGGAAGAAGTTGGTCTCCAGAATCCCAAAAATGATGGAACAAAGGCTATGTGGCATAAACATGTATTGAGAAAGGTCTAACTCATTGGCAATTCTTCTCTTTTGGTATAGTCTCATGGGTGCTTTTTACTGAGGTAAACAACAAAAGACTGCTCCATGCTCTTTCTGTATTAATCATAAAACTGAAAAGCTAGCTCAACAGCAGAAGAGTTTAACAAAGACAGAACAGGCTAGAAACTGGGCCAATTGTTTGGCCATTGAGTGGTTTAGGAAATATCACAGGACTGGTGCTTTGAAGAACCAAGAGGCCTAGATATAGCCTGCTATCTAGAGGTGAAGGAGTGTCCAATGTTTCAATTTTCTATTTATTCAAAAGCTATTTCCTAAGGACCTACTTTAGGTTCTGGGAACAGAGCAGTGAACACTGCATAAAAATCCCTAGTGCTGGAGACACAAAAAATCAGACAGATAAACAAGACATGGAATCTCTTCTATGTGTCCCTAAGTTTTGCAATATTCTGCATCCAATAAGAGCACAATAACTGCTGACCTTGGGCAGTTCAGCTTGCTAGGGTTAAAGATTGTGCAGCACTGAGCGGGCTATTCCTAGCAGTTTCCTGGGGCCTCTAACTAAGATGGAGAAGCCCAACCTACTCCTGTAGCATCTTATGACAACCATTGGGACAGTAAAGGCATTTCCAGACTCAGAAGCCAAATATATCATGGTAAAATATACAGTGCGCTAGGCAGTGCAAAGGAGGAAGAGAAAGTTTGTAAGGAAACTGGGATATGTCAAGTAGGTGCACACTTTTAGAAACTTTATTCATTGGACAAAAGGAAATCTCAGCCATCCATCAGCAAAGAAGACTGGGAAATACAGTGGAAGAGTGAAGACTTATGAAGAGCCTAGCCAAGAGTGAGACCTAACCTATACCTATGTAGCTGACATTCTTGGTGTTAAGGAGAAGCAGAGTACAGGACTCTGAGACTGAAGTCCTGTTACTTCTGGACAGATACATTTGGATGAATCATTTAACCCCTCTGAGCCACTGACTTATCATCAGCATAAAGGCAGAAAGCATCTTCATGGCTCACTGATCAAGGTTACAGAGAAAACCTAATAAATATTGAATCTGGAATCTTTTTGCTGACATCAGAGCTCTGGGAGTGCTTGGCAAACACAGATTGCCGGAGACTTCCCCTAAGAACCTCTGACTCAGTATAACAGAGATGGAGCCAGAGTCTAATCCAGTGACTCTTAACCCTGGACAAACGTGAAAATCATCTGAGAAGTTCCAAAAATTTACAGATGCAACAGGTCTACCCCAGAGTGACTACATCAGAATTTCTGGGGCACAGGCATAGGTACTTTTAAAAAAGCTATCCAGGCTATTCAAATGGGTAGATAGGTTGATAATCAAGTCTAATGAAGTCTGTTACTGTGAGTGACTAAAATGAAAAGTTGTTCAAAGGTCTCAACTAACTTCCTCTAAAATATTAGAGGTGTGGGACCCCCTTGCTTCATGTATATTAAGTTCCTAGGTAGTTCTGGGTGGGAATTGGTGTCCCAAGTAGCAGATAAACACAAGTAAACTTTTCCAAATACATAAGAATCTCTCCTATTTTTGTGGACTTCCAGAGGAGAAGAATGCAGTGTCTCCTTCTCTCCATTATTTATTCATCCTCCTGTTGTACTGTATGTCATGACACTGGGGCATTAGGTTCCTAGGATAAGTGTAAAGGATAACCTAATGCACCAGTGTCATGACATACAGCACAACAAAAAATGTGCATGGCGCCTGAGTACCTAAATGTAACAATAGAAACAGCTCACTTAGGCTGGAGTGCAATGGCATGCTCATGGCCACCATAGCCTCGACCTGTGGGGCTCATGTGAACCTTCCACTTGAGCCTTCCAAGTAGCTGGAACCACAGGCACGTGCCACCACGCTCGGCTAATTTTTTGATTTATTGTAGAGAGGAGGTCTTGCCAAGTTGCCCAGGCTGGTCTTGAACCCCTGAGTTCAGGTTATCCTCTTGCCTCCACCTTCCAAAGTGCTGGGATTACAGGCATGAGACACCACGCCTGGCTGAATCCATTTTTTAACTGTCTTGTTTTCTTGTAAAAATTTCTGCATGAAGTAACCATGCAGGAGAAAGATTTTAATTGTGGCACTTTAGTTTTATGATATCTTGTTTTATAACTCCAGACAGGTCTTGTTTTTACACTTAAAAAAAGTGAGATAATAGACATTTGATCCTTTGAAAAGAAGGACAAGTATTCCCTTTGGTTGTTTGAGAGCTGTTAAAAATGTTCCTCATAATACATTTCAATAAAATATTTATAAAATGGAAACAGCTGATTTCTATTTTCCAGAAAACAGAAAAAATTAAAAACCATCATGTTTAGAAAGAAAACATGATGAGAAATCCATTTTGTTAAGTCTCCAAGACTAATTTCATTGTTTAGAATACCTTTTTAAAACAACATAAGGAGCTCAAATCTGAAAGTTAAAAGTCACTTGACATATTAGTGGGTGGGGATGATTTAATTTTAAACCTTATTTTTCTCTTTAATTGCAAAAGGAATACATGCTCCATGCATACAACTTATGTCAGTAACTGTCTTTGGCCAGAGGCCACCAGAAACATACCTATAGCAAAACAAAGTTAGACATTGATTTTGCTGTAACAAAGGAGGCCACTGGGAACCATAGCCAATAAGGGTATTTCAGGGACTTGTTATAGGATTAACTTATGTAAGGGTTATTTTGGGTAGGATTAGAGGATGTGTGGACTAGATACTCTCAGGAAGTAGGAGAAGAGAATTTTTTTGATTTGGTATCTTAATAGTTTTTATCTTAGGAGGTAGAAATACAGAGCAAGCTAACACTATAATTGGCAAAAAAGTTGAAGTCACTCATGTTTGGCTGTTTGTGATTTGCACAGTGTTTCATTTTTGTTTGTGCTCAGACATGTCTACATGTTTGTCTTGCTTCATCCTGGTCACAAATGAAGGCTACACTTGTTGTTGGTACAGTGGGAAATCATGTTCACCAGGAGAACTCTTTGGTCCAGCAATTAGAGTCCAGCTTGCAGCAGATAGCTGTTGGGGAATAGCTTTTCTCTTTCACTTGGAACACATGGAAAAGCACAAAGAAAAACAACAACAATAAAAATGAATATGGCAGTGATAACTTGGAGTTATACCCTTCTGAGATAAGAAAATTTAGATTTTTGTTGCAGTTTCTTTCAGTAGTTTCCCCAGGCATGTAACTATCATCAAAATAATAGTATCATTTATCAAACAAGGTTTTGAAGCCTGCTTTTTCACTTAGCAAGATATCAAAAACATTTTTCTCCTATCCGCAAATGTTTTCCTATAACATGATTTTTTCAAATTGGTTACAAAATCTTCCATGAGATTAATGGCCTATAGTTTACTTAATCAATTCCATATTGTTAATCATATACATTGTTTGAATTTTTACTGTTATAAATAATGCTGGGGTATATATCCCTGGACATCTAATAATTTCCTTGGAATGAATTTCTGAAAGTATAATCACTGGGTCAAAGAATAGCTACATTTTTCAAGGACTGATATGTTGAGATAATCATATTTTAGGATGATAGCCTCTGTCTGTTGGTTAGGAGAATATAATAAGAAATAAGGGCTGGTGGGAATGCAAACTAGTGAAACCTCTTTGGAAGACAGTGTGGCGATTTCTGAAAGAACTAGAAATTGACCTTCCATATGACCCAGCAATTTCCCTATTGGGAATATACCCGGAGGAACTCAAATCATTTTACAAAAAAGATACCTGCGCACATATGTTTGTTGCAGCTCTATTCACAATAGCAAAAACATGGAACCAACCATGCTGCCCATCGAGGCTGGACTGGATAAAGAAAATGTGATACATATACACAATGGAATATTATCCAGCCATAAAGAAGGACAAATATATGGACTTCACAGCAACTTGGATAGATTTGGAGTTGATCATACTCAGTGTTCTATTACAGAAACAAAGAACAGAGTACCATATGTTCTCACTCATAAGTGGACCTTGAACAATTATAATAATATAAGAAAGCATTTGGCAGTAATGGGAAACTGTCAGGGAAGGTGGGAGGATGGGATTGGCAGTTGAGAGAAACTGCTAGGGGAGGGAGGGGCATACCTCATCAACAAGGGTACCTGCATAATCAATGTTTGTATACCTCACCCTGAATTATAGCCCACATCTTTATTAAAAAAAAAAAAAAGAAGAGAAAAGAAATGGGGGCTAGGGGCAGTGGCTCATGCCTGAAATCCCAGCACTTTGGAAGGCAGGAGGATTGCTTGAGCCCAGGACTGTGAGACCAGCCTGGGCAAGATAGTGAGACTCGTCTCTACAAAAAAATCAAACAAATTAGCCAAGCACGATGATCATCCCAACTGCATGGGAGGCTGAAGTGGAAGGATTGCCTGAGCCCAGAAGGTCAAGGCTGCGGTGAGCCGTGCTCATACCACACTCCAGCCTGAGTGACAGAATGAGACCCCAACTCAAAAAATATTATTAATTAATTAATTAAAAATAAAAGAAATTTTAAAAAGAAAGGAAAAGAAATAGCATGTAAAAGTGATTATTATGGAGTTCTTCTTTATCACAACTTGACTCCTAATCCTGAGTCCAGAAAAGAATGAATAACAATAAGGACAAACATATAACTAGAGAAAATTTCATTGTAGACTTGATGAAGGATTTCAGGAGAAAGCTTATTTTCACCATGCAAGATGTATCAGACATTTCATGCCTCTTATAGAAAAATCAAAATGCAAATCAGAATGGAAAGCCATCTGATATCTTTCCTTCCCCTACCCCTGGGATATGAAGTCAACCACTTCCTCTCTGACAGTTAACCAAGAGGAGTGAGAACTTAAGTCCCCAGAAGAAGTAAGGGTACAAGTTGGATGCAGTTGGAAATTTTGAATAGAAAAGTTTGAGTCTTCTTTTCCAATTCCTATAGGTTTTGTTCATTTTTTTCTTGGCTAGTTGTATTGGTTAGTACCCTTAAGTACAAAACTGCATAGCAATGGAGATTAAAAAGTATCTGTTTTCAGATTTAATGAGACTGGAATAACAGTTTTACAACTAAATATGCTGTTTAATGCAAGTTTTTGATAGAAACTCTTTCCCATGTTAAATAAATTTACTTTTATTGCTTAGTTTGCCAAGATTTTGAATCATAAATGAGTAAATGCTAAAATATATCGATTTATTTTATGCCAGTTAGACAACCACTTTTTTATTTAATCAGTTAACATCATGTAAAAATAAGCAAGTCTCCTGATATTCAACCATTCTTGCATCCTTGGACTAAACTCTACTTGATCGTGATGAAAATGACTAAATATGGCTAACTAATATTTTTGCAGCTCTGTAAATAAAGTTGGACTATAATGGTATTATCCTTTTTTGTTTGTGGGTCAACTAGCCTTCTAGAAATATTGAACAACTTTCTTTCATTTTCAATTCTTTGAAACAGATTTTATGAAATAGATATTATCTATTTCTTGTAAATTTGTTAGAACTTGCTTCTAAAACCAAGTCCTTCTATATTCTCTCCTCACCAGCAATGCAAGAATTGATTACTTAGTCAACTACTTACATGGTTACTGATTTTTCAGGTTTTCTATTTCTTCTTAAGACAATTTTAATAACTGATATTTTTATGGGTTATTGTCCCATTTCATCTAAGTTAAAAATATATTAGAATATATTGTATTTTTAAACACTTCCACTGTTTCCATAATTATGCATCCTCTTTTTGTTTCTTGAGAATGTTTGTGTATATTTATGCTATTTTTCTTATTGGACTTACTAGATAATTCTGTATTTCATTAGTTTTTTCAAAGATCAGCTTTTGATGTTCTTAATTCTTTATTTTTTTGTTTATTTATTAATATTTGTTCTCTTTTCCCTTTTTCCTGTGTTTTATAGGTTTATTTATATTTTCTTTTTCTAGGTATTTGGGCTTCATGCATTTACTTTTAATTTATTATTTGAAACATTTATACAAGTGTCACTTTAATTGCTTCACATAAGTTTTTACATGTACTAATTTTATTAAAAATCTTGCTCTAAATAATTTCTACTGTGACTCCTCTTTATTTCATGAGAAATTTAGGACTTAGATTTCATAAAATATGAGATTTTTAAATTATATTTTAATTTTTTATTGTATAATCTATTTGTGGTTAGAGCATGTAGCCTGTATGATTATCTGAATCTTTTAAATATATTAAGATATTAGTATATTTTATGACCTAAATGGTGGTCAGTTCTGTAAATGAACCTATTAGCTCAAGCTTGTTAGTTTTTTTGTTTAGATTTTCAAGTCCATTGTGCTTGATTTATTACTACCCTGTAGAGGTAGGTCAAAAATTTCAACTTAGGTTGTGGATTTGTAAATTTCTTATGATTTTGTATATTTGTGTGTGTATAGCTATGTGTATTCAAGTTTGTGTTTCTGACACATTTGACTTCATTATTGTTATATCTTTGTTTTATTACTTTTATTATTATATTGTATTCCTCCTTTTTCCAATAACGTTTTCTCCTGTTGCATCTATTTTTTAATGTAAATATTGTTACATCAGTGGGCTATGTGGTTTGTTTTAGATGTGTTTTTTTAAAGAGCATATAGTTTGAGATTATGTCTATATATATGGTTACATAGATAGTTATTTATATCAATCAATCAATAAGTCTATGGATATCTCTCACACAGATATATTCATTCAAAGGTCTAGATACTTTAATAGGTAAGTATAACCAATTTCATTTATTGTGATTAAGAAAATAATTCACTCTATTTTTATCATCTGTATTTGTATGTTCAATTTATCATCCTTTTCCTTTGTTTTTATTTTTCTCCTTCTCTTCCTTCTTTTGAATCAATAATATTTTCTATATTTTTTCTCCACATTTGCCAATAAGGCAGCTAAAGATTATACATTTAAAATTTTTACCTTTAAATTTGTTATATATATACATTTACATATACATTTTTCAACAAAATAAAAATTATTCCGTATTTTTAATTTCTTCCTGAACAAGGATCTTAGTACTCTTTATCCATTAAACAATATCCCCATTTTATAAAAGTTTAATTTTTTTGTAACAATAAATATTTGTTATTATTCATTTTTACAGTTACTACTTACTTAAATTTGCTGACATTTTCAATTATTTTTTTTCTGTTCTTCATTGCTTTCTTTTTTTTTTTTTTTTTTTTGAGTTGGCGTCTCACTCCGTCGCCCAGATTGGAGTGCAGTGGCCGCTTCCGGCCACTGCAGCCTCGACCTGCTGGGCTCTGGCGATCCTTCCGCCTCAACCTTCCTAGTAGCCGGAACTACAGGCGCGCGCTACCACGCCCGGCTAATTTTTTGATTTATTGTAGAGATGAGGTCTCGCTTGCCCAGGCGGGTCTCGAACCCGCGGGCTCAGGCACTCACCTCAGCCTCCCAAGGCGCGGGATTACAGGCTGAGCCACCGAGCCCGGCTCCTCATTGCTTTCTATTTCTGTATTTTTTCCTGATTTCTGGGTTTACCTTTTTTTTTTTTTTTTTTTAGAAAGCAGGATTTATTGAGAGGACAGAAAAGCTCCCACAGTGGGAGGGGACCTGAGGTGGTTGCCCAATAATTATTTTCTGTGGAAGGTAAGCGATTTTTTTTTCTTATATGAGTTACATATTCTTATAAATCTTATATATTCTGAAAGTTTCTTTATTTCTCCCCCTTTTAAAATGAGAGTTTAGCTGAATAGAACATTCTGGTCAATCCCTGTTTCCATATAGTATTTAGGAATTATTATTATTTGTCCTCTGGCATTTATTGTTGCTCACAAGAAATATGGATCACTCTAGTTATTTCTTTGTAGATAGCATGTCTTTTTTCTGTAATATGGTCTTCTTATATATGATATTTCACAATTTTTCTACAATGGTTTTATGTGGTATACTTTTGTTTATTCGTATAGGTATTTAAAGTAGATTTTTAATCTGAGGTGTCATGTTTTCACTTTTGGAATATTCTCAGTAAATATTTCTTCAAATTTTACTTTCTCATTATTTCCTCTATTTTCTTTTTTCAAACTTCCATTAGATAAATACTGGCATCTCTCAAATCATCATTCTGACTTTAAAAGATGTTCTTGATTTTAGTGTCTTTTTGTTATGGGTGAATTCCTTAGTACATCCTTCAGTATTCTAACTCACTCTTCAACCATTTCTTGTCTAGCAAATATGTAGTATATCACATTTTTATTTCATATATCTTAGGTTTCATTACTAAGATTTCTGACTTCTGTTTTTCCTATTTATTGCACTTACTTAATTTTTTTGTTATTATTTTATTATTTTAAAATGCCTTATATCTTAGTCTTCCTTATTTCTTTTGAGTTTATAAGCATGTTTCTAATAATATTTTATCAAACAACGCCATAAAATTCGTTCTGTCAATTCATAACCCAGTTGTTAATCTCATTTAGGTCCATCTCACAGCAAACACTCTTAGTTGCAGTCATTTTATAGGGACAGATCCACTGTGTCTGGAGGGTAGAACATGGAGGGAAGGAGGTGAGATGAGGCCCTTTGGCACTGAGGCCTTGTTCTTTTGTTTTTTTGTCAGAGGGGTGTGTCTGTGTGTGTGTGTGCGTGTGTGTGTGTGTGTGTGTGTGTGTGTGTTTTAATCTTAAGCAAAATGGAAAGCTGTGAAAGACTTTTAGCCAGGTGAATTTTACACTCATGTTTGTGAGTTCAATCAATCATGGTGGATGAAGTGAACAGGACACCTTGGGAGACCAGTTGGGAGGAAATTGCAGAAGCCAGGGAGAGATAGTAGTGACTGAGACCAGAGCCACTGTGCGGAATGAAAAGTATGGAAAGAGTTGAGAGAGATCGAGGGGGCTGAGAGGGCTGCACTTGGTATTGATTGGATGGGAGACCAGGGAAACAATGTGAGTGAAATCCCTCTGCCAAGCATGCATTTCTACCTGGTGTTTCCGGTCCTTTTCTTCCGTTCCCCCACATCATAAATTTAGTTGATTAGGCTCATATAAAAAAGATTATTAAAAGTTGTCTATGAGGATGAGCGAGGCTGAGCACTTTTTTATATGTCTGTTGGCTGCCCGTATATCTTCTTTTGAGAAGTG
>CAUYQG010054507.1:0-10747 GCA_963574415.1 Tarsius wallacei | reverse complement strand
TGTCTGTCCTCCCAGGGGTCTGGGAGAGACCCATATTCTTCTTTTGGTTTTACTTCATTTCTGTAGATTTCTCTCTCTCTCCTCCTTTCCTTCCTCTTCTTTAATTTTGTTTTTCAGGGAAGGTGGGGTTGCTTTTGCTTTGCTTGTGCGATCTCCTGTTCTTCCTTATGTGGGTCCTATGGCTTTGTTGACTTTTGAGGTTGGAATGTGGGCTACGGGCTGTACTTTGTGCAGTTTTGAGGTTTAATTTAGGGGGAAGTTGTGATTCAGAATCTATATGCTGATTCCAGCATCCACCTACCCGTGTATGAGCCCACTGGAACATATTTCCCACCGTCTTACAATCTTTCTGTGCAGCAGAATGTAGGTTTGGTCCCTGGAACAAAAGAAGGGACAAAAGAGGAAAGTAATGGAGGAAATGGGGGTCAATAGGAAGTTAGAAAGAGAGAAGAGTGAGAGGGAGGACAGACATACATACCAACTAAGAGGTGAAAAGCAGACACAAGGCCGGAGAGAAGTGAATAAAAACAGGCAAGAAAAATTCCCTAAATAATACTTGTAGCTATACAAAGGCATACCAAATAAATCATGTCTTTTGATGTGTTTTACCTAACACAAACAGTTAGTGTAAGTTCATAAGCAAACAGAAGTGTGCAAAATAGTCAAAGTGATAAAATCAAAAGTCAAAGTAAGAAATCAGACTAGCTCTGGGATCTTTCCTGAGTGTCTGTTCATTTCTGCTCTTTGGTCTCTCCCCTTATTTTCATTGCAGACAGCTACATTTACAGCAGCTTGATTTTCTTCTTTTGGCTTGCTGTCTGGGACGTCTTTTTAGTTCCCTTTGTCTGCTTCAGTGCAGGGGAGGGGCTTCGTCTTCTTTTTAGTGACGTTACCTTGGGAACCGAGGTGGGGGCTGCTGGTAGGTAGGCAGGGCAATGCAAATCTCTGCCTGGGGAATGGCCGAGGTGGCAGTTTCACTTTCATGGATCCTTTCTCTCCGCTCGTTTGGGTCCCTGGGCAATCCACTATGATGGACTGCGGTGGCATGGGAGGCACCGGGGATCAGCTGCACAGCTGGGTACTGGATCCGGGGCACTACCAGCGGGCTGGGGTGGAGGAGGGGGTTGGGAGTTCCCTCCTCTGGAGCTGAGAGCCTCCGATCAGCACCTCCTCAAGATATGCTGTTCCCTTACATAAGCATGTGGTTGCGCTGAGTGCCTCTGCCAGGGTGGGCCCAGAGCTCCAGAGCTCCAGAGCTCCAAAACTCCAAAGGGCAGGTGGTGAGCAGCAAAAGTGGCCCTGGATCACTCACAGGGTATTTCAGCCAGAAATGGAATTGGTTTCTCTCAGGGGTGGGTCCCCAGAGCCTCCCTGGGTGACTGGGGGCTTGGTCTGGGTGAGACGATGTAGCCAGGGAGGGAGCCGAGACCCAAGACCCCCGCGTGTGGCAGCAGCTGGGGGCCGCAATATCTGGCCCTGCGTGGGACTCAGGGTCCCTGGGCCTCGGACCAGTGTGGCTGGCAGTGGGCAGGGGGGTGGGGGAAGGAAAGCGAGAGTCTTTTTGGGAACTCACGTTCGGAGAATCTCACAATTCCACCTATGCCATCACCATCTTACCGGAACTCCGATTTTATCTTTTCAAATATATCCTTTAACAAATATATAGTTCCTGTTATAGACTATTGATCTAGTCATAAGCTGCAAGCCATTTAATTTTTTTAAATCAATGTTCTAGGTGTGACTGTCTTCAATAAATATTCATGAGTTAATTCATGTTCATAAAAATTGCTCAATAGCTCATGCCTGTAATTCTAGCACTTTGGGAGAATTGCCTGAGTTCAGGAGTTTGAGACCAGCCTAGGCAACATAGTGTGTTTCTACAAAAAAATTAGCTGGGCGAGGTGGCATGCACCTGTAGTTCCAGCTACTCTGGTGGCTGAAGAGGGTGTATCCCTTGAACTCAGGAGATGAAAGCTGCAGTGAGTGGTGATCTTGCCACTGCACACCAGCCTGAGAGTCAGAGTGAGACCCGACTCTAAATAAATAAATGAGTAGAAAATGGTGGGAGAGAAAGTTAAATAGATATGGTGGTGGGGAATATCAAAGGAAGGAGGATTTAAAAAAAAAAACAAACTAATATTGTAAAAGACCTGGCATACTAGACTCAGGAGGTTAGATTTGGTTTTGAAGTCTCCAAATTCTATTTGAGGTTTTGTGGCAGGCTAACCATAAGGACACTGTTGCAGAACTCTCATCAACTTAAGGATATCACAGCTCTCTCTAGTGCTATCCTGTTACATTTTTCTTTCTGAAAAAATCAGGACCTACAGATTTGGAAAGTTATTTATAACATAGAGCTTGTTACAAGTTGCCTTACTAGTGAGAGCAAAACTCTTAAGTACTCTCTCCTTCCTGATTTCATGCCAGTGGCTGATATCTTATTATGAATGGGGATAGATTTTTCATGGGGAATAAAAGGATACTTGAATTGGGTGGGCTGGACAACCTTGATGGAGTTGATTCCAGTGCCCAAACTGGGCAAGCAAAGACGGGGCTGTTCTAGAACTATTTCTTTGGCTGCCTTAGTCAACAACTGTTCCCATGTTAAGAGGAACTAAAGACAGATATAACATCATTTGAAGGTTTATAATTTTTGTATTTTAAGGTCTTAACACTTCATGGAGTTATGTGATAATTAAAATAAGATAATTTAAGTAATCATAGTGGCTAGCCCTTATTATAGCTATTATTTTATTAGCCACATCTCCTCCCAATCCCTCCTTACAGAATCTTATATGTTTTTTCTCTATTTGAGTGTATGTCACATATTACATGAGCAAGGTAAAAACACCACATAGTTTATATAAAAAGGGGAAGGTTTTGAAACACTTGCCATAAATTATTTTTGCAAAGTGTCACTAGGGTCAGTGTACTCCATTAAATTCTTCCAGTCCGCAGTGCAGTGAAGTCCCTGGGCCCAGGATACAAGCTATCCTGACCTTGAGGGCTTGAATCCAAACACATGGCTTGCTGAAAATAAGTGCATTTTATTCTCAATGATCCTCTAAAATAAAGGCTATGAAATGTCTTTACTGCTCTTAAAACTGGGTTGTGGCATTTTTCCTCCCTGCATCAGACTGAGGTATAGCTTTTCTGACCTTTGCTGACCCTGGGCAATTCCTCTTCCATGAGGTGCAGACCTGGATCATCATCACAGTAGCCCCTTATCTGCCAGAAGGCCGGCCCAGAGCTTGATGCTCTAAACTTCTTCCCCAGCAAGGCAGAATTATGTGTTAGTCGGAATAATGATCCCCAAAGATATCCACATCCTCATTCCTAGAATGGGTAAATGTTAACATACATGAAAGGAAAATAAAATTGACAGATGTGATTAAGTTTAGGATCTTAAAATGGGGAAACTATTCTGGATTATCCAGATGGGCCCTAAGTACAATCACAAATACTCTTTTAAAAGAGAGGCAGAAAAGCCAGAGAAAGAGATATGATGATGGAGGTAGAGACTGGCGTGATGTGGCCACAACCGAAGTAATGCTGGCAGCCATCTGAAGGTAGAAGAAGTAAGGAACAGATTCTCCCCTAGAGAGACCAGAAGAAATGCTGTCTTACCAATACCTTGAGTTTGGACTTCTAGCTTCCACAACTGGGAGACAATACATTTCTGTTGTTTTCAGACAAACAAACAAACAAACCATAGTTGTGAAATGGGTAAATGTGTTTTTTGATTAAAAACATCCATGTGTTTAAGTTCATTAGAAGTGATTTGAATGAAATCTGAAATGGAAGGCAGATAGCAAACTCCACATGGCACAAAGCTACCAGGGGCTTTTGCTGTGGTAACCCCTTGGATGTGTTTGGCCTCACACATCTATTAATAAGTCTCAAGTTCCAGTTTCAGATAACCAAGAGTCAATCACTACAGCTGTCATGCATTTTGCATACTTTAGGACAGAACTCTAGAAACATTCCTGAGATGAACATTTGCTTCTTCAGAAGTTGGCAGCATGAACAAGGTGCTAGGCAGGAACATGAATAAATAGCAAGATGATCTGTTGGCAAGTAAAACAAGGAAGACACAGCATCCCTGGCATCTTATTGAAGTAATGAGGTTAAAAGAATCTTCTAGCAGGAAAAGAAGTGGGCTGTACCCATTCAAGTTCCTTCTGCTCATAAGCATCTTTCCCAGGAAGGATAGCCTACTAATGGGAGGTATAATGAGATCAGGAACCAGAAACAGGGTTGTAGTGTCATTACTTAAATATATACTTCAGTCTTCAGACTTGAACCCTGTATCTAATTCTACAGTGTGAGCAAATTGAAAGGCAGTTCTGTAGATTCTAGTGTAAATCAGTCAAATAATAACAGTAAAAAATATTTATTTAACACTCCTATCTCGCTCCTCCTGTGAGTCTCTCAATAAGCTCATGAGATAAGTAGTTATTATCTCCAGTTTATAGCTGATATTACTGATGTTTTATGAGTTTAAAAATTTGTCCAAGTAAGTCATAATACTTGGGAAGCAATAGAATTAGGACTCAAATCCAGGCAGCCCAATTCCAGACACCATAGCTTGATCACTATTCTCTAATTCCACTGATTTGGGGGGAAATTTTAATCACCAGACTAGATGTTGTAAAAACAGGTCAAAACATTTTTTAAAAAAAGGTCACCAGGATAAATCACATACATTAAATTGCAAGAGAAAGAACACACAATGCATCCTCTAAGTCTCCAACAATCCATTGAGAGGCTATAGTTTAATGGAAAGTGTTCAACAAGAAAGATTCCAGTTTGTGTGTTTCAACAAAAATTATTCCAGTAAGTGCTCAGAATTCTCACCAGTGGGATCTAAATACAAGGGGGGAGGGGGAGGTCCAAACCCTGGCATTTATTTATAAAAAATTGTGCATTTATTCTTACATGTTTAAATTTCAGTCACTTTCTAAGTACTCTCTGTTTGATGCAATACACCTATTGAGACACATTTTCCACTTCTCAACACAGGTCAATTTTGATGCCTTTTAGTGCTTCTGCTGTTTTTTGTGTCACTTCTTCCACATTGGCAAAACATTTCCCTTCGAGGACTTTCTTCATCTGGGAACACCAAAAAAAAAAAAAAAAAAAATTCATTCAGAGTGAGATGGGGTGAATAGAGAGGGTGGGGCACAGGGGCCATGCCGTTTTTGGTCAAAAACTGCTGAGTACTCAGTGTAATGTGGGCAGGAGCATTTGTAAATCACCCACCATGAAATGGGCAAATGCATTGAAAGAATCTCAAAAAAAAAAAAAAAATTTACTGAAGCTTAACACAGCCTCTAACAACAATGCTAGCTGGTACACTGATGCCAATGGGTTCCTAGAACACTTACCCAGTGGGGGAAGCCTGTACTACAAAAGGCCAGCCCTCCAAAAAATAATTTTTGTTTTTATGGGTGCCCCCCCTTTATAGCAGCTTGATACGAATTGTTAACTTACTGAACATATACTGAGAATAAGCCATTGTCCCAAGCACTTTGCATGTGTTTAACACATTAAGTATTCATAAAATCCCTGTGAAGTAGGCACTTTTATTATTCCCATTTTACAGATGAGGCACTTGAGGTTGACAACTCATATAGGCAGTTAGAGGCATAGCTTGGATTTGAGCCTCATAGGCTGACTCTAGATTTGACATGCTAGACTACTATGCTTACTCTCCCTTTAAAGAATCTTATCCTACAAGCTATTACAAGTGCCATTAGCAACAGTTTTTCACAGCCTAATTGCATGCTAAATATTTATGCCTGTGTGTATTCCTCTTCTCAGTATTTGCAAAGAAGTTTTACATACCATATGTTATTTGATAGAATATCCCTGTTAGGAAGGCAGAACTGTTGCCAAAATTCCTGTTTCACAGATGAGAAAAAGAGAAAGCCAGAGAGATTAAGTCATTTGTCTGAGGTTACCCAATTGATAAAGGCAAGAATGAAAATCAGAAACCACGTGTTCTTGCTCCTTGTCAATGACATCATATAACTTGAATGTGGTTAACAGCAGTATTAGAGTTGTTTGGAGTTCATATATGTCTAGTTTTTAGAGCAAACGCTCAGTTATTATATCTGAAATCAGGGGTCTGCTTTATTGTCAAAAGCTGAAGCAAGGAATCTCTACATAGATCATTGCAGACACACGCACACACACACACACACACATACATGTACACAGACACACACACATACACACAAATGCTTTGGGTCTAAGTTAAGAGTATACTCTATGAGTGACTTACAGATGTATGAAGAAAAACAGGACTTGTTTACTGATTTAATTTCCAGTTCTTTTCTAACTAGAGAAAAATTTCCAAATTCCAGTCATTCATCCACCCACTTTTGTGATTTTTGCTTTATTAATATATTGTCTACGCTAGTATATGTAATATACTTTTCAGTAAATTCAATAATTGTATTTAGCCTAAGCAATAAAATCTGAAATTACAGGTTTGATGTGTGAGTTAGATTTTTTCAAATATATATTAAAATAAATACAAAATAATAATCTGAAGCCATGTCTCAAGGAATAAGATGAAGTTTGAGGTGGATCTGGTGAAGGAGAGGTTGTCAGCAGAGGAATGGACCAATGAACTTTAAGGGTTCTGGCATCCTGTTACCATCTTAATATTAAGATACTAATAAACAAAGCTTTCTTTCTTCTTGAAACGTTTTATTGAGATAGAGGGAAAGCTTTAATTGTGCACCACTTAACTTAGAAATATGGTGGGAATTCATTCAATCAGAAGAAGATAGTTAAGAGGTAGTAAAATATTTCATAAGCATAATGAATTCTTGCTGAAGGGCAGGAGAACCTAAGGTTTTGTCTTTTGGGTTTTGCCCTTTTGTCTTTTGGTGGGGTGCGGTGGGGACACTGGTTGCTGAATTTTCAGAGTGGTGTTGGGCTTTTCAATGGGTATTCAAGGACCATAATATAATCCTCTGTTACACTTTCCTCTCAACTTCCATCTCAAATTAAAGTTAAGCAAGCTTCTCACACAGCAACTGCAGCAGATACACAAATATAGGATTCCCAAAATGTCACTTCTGAAGCTAGCATTCTGCTTCTATGCAGATAGGATATTCACAGAGCTGTCCCTCTATCCATCACTTACATGTCTAAACATTATCTATATTGTGTACATACATATTATGTAATTTTCAAGGACTGAAACATCATTATTTAATTTAGCTTAATTTAATCATTGCAATAATCTCCTATCATTGATTGTTATCTCCATTTTGTAAATGGAAAAATAGACTGAAATAACTTTTGTAATTTGAGCACAGTTAGAAAATAGTAGAATTGCATCTCAAACCTAGATCTCTGGGATTGATTGAAAGATGACCACAAAATCTTTTCTACTCCTTCCATTGAGGGGTAGAGTCTAATTTCCCTTCCTTGGATTTGGGGTAGACTTAGTGACTTTATGATGAATAGAATGCAGTGGAAGTTACGTTCTGGAATCTGAGACTGGGTCATAAAAAGCATTACAGTTTCTCCTTGAGCCTCTGGAAAGTCTTGCTCTTTGGACATGCTCTCTCAGGGTATTCCATCTTGAAATTCAGCCACCATGATTTGAGGAAGTCCAAGTGGCTTCATGAATAAGCTCATGGGGATATTAATTGAGTTCCCAAGTTGGCAGTTCTGGCTGAGCTCCTTGCCAACAACCAGCATCAACTTGCTAGTCGTAACATTGAATTGTTTCCAACATCTAGCCCAGATGAACCTTCAGATGACTGCAGTCCTAGCTGATATCTGACTTCAATCACATGAGTGATTCTAAATATACAGCAGTTTTTATTTATCTTTACTCTCTATAACTTCTTGGGACCACTCCAAAAATGCAACTTAATTCTTGGCATGAAATATGAGAACACATTCTGAACTATGGAAAGATACAGCTAAATTGGCACCAGCTACCAATGTGCTACCAATTTTGCCAGAGGAAAGTTATCTTTGGCTTGTGTGTGCATGTGCTCATGCACTCATGTACACATTCACACATGATCTATTATAATCAACAGCATATAACAGTAATTATATCAGCAAGTGTGTTCTCTATTTTAGCGTAATTTACTAAGACAGAGGTGGAGAATCATCAGCCCACTGGATAGATGTGTCTTGGACTTGATATATCCAGTGGGCTGCACTAAATTCAATCCAAGGGATTAATACTATCTTGCTGATTTTTTTTTAACATATCAAAAAATTTCCCATACCTTATGATTGGGTGATTAGAAACAGAAAATCTGAAAGGCAAGGGCTAAAAAGCAATCAGAACTGACAACAATAATTAAACTGCTGCTTATTTCAAATGACAGAAAATAAAGGATGAACATTTTCTAAAGCCAGAGTCCAAATAAAGAGCCCAGTATGGTAAAAGAAATTGCTCAGTCATTTCCCTCTTGTCCAACTTCTTTGTATTTTCTTTTTATACATCACTTTTCTCTTTCAATACACGTGTCCCCCATCCCATCTCTTGTACCCTAACCCATCTTTGGTCTGTTAACTTCTCCTCAATGTCTTTTGTCTTCTCCATTTTTCATCTTAACCCAGTGGTCAATTGTAAGCAATTACAGTATTTTTAAAATGTGTATAGTATTTGCTAAATGACTATTTTTTGAATTCTTAATTATTTAATGGCTATCTAAAAAAGAAATTCAAAATTATTCAACTAAATCATGTTATTATTTACTTTTCTGTGTCTGATAATTCTATTTTTGTTTCAGACCTAGTATTGACATAATATTTTAGATTATAGGCTTAATTATGACTTTTTTCATTACAAGAGGACATTAGATATCATATTTTCTTTAGAAAGAGAGCAAATTTCATTAATTTCTATTAATTTGGGAATACTTGTTTTGAATTAGTGAGGAGTCTCAATTAAATAGGAATGTGTTTCTTTTCATGATATTTTACCCTAAGAAGAGAAAATTGTAAGCCAATACTGCATCACTTGGTGGAGAGCTTTAGAAATCTAATTGGTAGAAACAATAATGTGCATTAGGGTATATAATAAAGTATAATAAATAAAAAAAATTACCCACTAGAAATTTTCCTCAAATATTTATCAAGAGAAAAGTATTTGAAATGAAAGAACCATGTTTTCCAGCATAGACTTAATGTGCTGAGAAACTGGGAAGAAAACTAGGGAGCATTGAGGTTCTGGGTCCTCCATTTGTCCTAGAGTGGCCCCATATGGCTTTCAAGTGTGAGCAGAGCACAAAAAGTTACTTGCAGCAGAGAGGTGAGGCTGGCAGAGTTAAAGGTGTCTACCTCTACATCTGCAAAGACTAAAGCCTATCAAGAATGTCAAGGCAGGTAGAAATGTAAGAAGATAACAGAAAGGCCTAATTCTCAACATGTGAGTAAATACCATGTTTTATGATCCAGCAAACCATCCATAGTGACCCATCTGCCCCCAAGGGAGGAAGGTCTCAGGATAGTCCTTCAAATAGATTTTTTCCCTCCATATTAAACTGTCTGGTTTTAATGTGAGTCTTGTCCTGCTTTTGAGGTTTAAAAAAAAAATATATATATATATATATGTAAGAAATAAATAGATTTTTCAGGCAAATGTTACTAGTTTACACCACAAATTCATATAATTTCTGACTTGAAGTTTTTCTTTTTATTATAAACAGGCATTTCAATGAATGGTCATTACAAAGACAAAATTAGATTAATTAAATGATCAAATGAAAATACTGGCCCTTTTTGTATTCTAAGAATTTCCATGAGGTAAACACAGTCTCAATCTACATACTCTAGTATGCTCAATAAATATTGGTTAAATTAAATTTTCTGAAATTCATAGTCTACGTCAGTTGCACACTGAAATGGAGGAAAAAACCCATAGGTGCGTTATTTCATATATAGCATGTGACCAACTCAATTATACCTTGAAAGAGGCTCTCTGCATATTTACAAATTTTGTTTCTTTTGCAAACTTCACTTATAGAACATACAAGAGACTGCTTCCCTGCCCCACAACGAGTGTCCTTCAGGGAAGCTGCCATTAGATAGTCAAACAAAGAATAATCAGCAGGTGTTATAACAAATCACTCACGAATAACAGTAAGCTGCAATCTCAAAATGTCCAAAACTGAACTTATCATGCCCTCTTTACTCCCTCTTCCAAGTTTGGCCCTTGCATTAAGCACACCATTCAAATTGGCCAGGGAGTTCCAAGTCTCATAATGAGCTTCTTGATTTATATACAATCAGGGTATAAATCCTATTTCCCAGGACATTAAGTCTTAGTTCTCTGCATAGCTTTTAGGAAGTTTTGTTGTAGTTACATGTACATCTCTGTTGGATTTGTTACTGCTTCTCTGCTTGGAATTGTATTTACTAGTAAGGCCAGTTACAATCTTTTTTTTCAAAGGCATCACAGTTCTTTCTTATGCTGCATCTTACGTCACTCTGTCTCCAGAAAAACTCATCCCTTCCCATCCAATTACCTGTCCTTCAAAGACATATTCAAGACACACCTGCCTTCCTGATCTCTCTAGCTCTTACATATTCCCTATGGCCTACCCTTTTCCACAAAATTGAGTTCTTAACTGTAGTCCAGCTTGGAGGGTTTTATATTGCTTCAGGTGTGGTCACTTTGTTTCTTTGAGTGAACTTAAATTTCTTGGAAGCCATTCCCAATCATACCTTCCATCTCTAACTTGGTGTGGACCCCCAAATT